>QXVZ01031157.1:0-57780 GCA_008931825.1 Phallusia fumigata
AACAGTAAACCAAATCATTGAGATTATTCTCACACCGATCGAAACAACTTCCCGGTGACAGCTGATTTGTTCAGTGGGGCGTGAAGGTGAAGTGAAGCGTGCGATAGTAAACAGACGTGAGGAGTGAAGCGGCAGGCGAAGCGAGTTTTGGGGATTTAATGAAAGTTTGTGCGAAAAAATACGACCAAGATGAGGCATAGTCGCCCGCTCAACCATGAAAATTGGTTTATATCGGTGCGCACTGATTTCCTGCCAGGGATGAAACGTGTTTATATTTTTAGTTTGTGAAAGCATCCTGTTTTGTACATTTAATGTTGTTTTGATTACTGTTGGACATGTGGTAGCTATAAATTGGTAAAAAATCTTTTTGAACATATGTTTGTCAAAGGTATAGTTTAAAGGTATTTTTGCATCATTGGTCAGCTTTCACTTATATTTACCTTGTTGTCAATATTTTTGTTTATAGGTGAAAGACAATTTTAATATTTTTTAGTTATGGCCTAAAAAAATCTTGCTAATGTGTGTAACAAAACCAANTACCTTGTTGTCAATATTTTTGTTTATAGGTGAAAGACAATTTTAATATTTTTTAGTTATGGCCTAAAAAAATCTTGCTAATGTGTGTAACAAAACCAAAAAAGTTATTTTGCCATTGTTACAGCATTACATAAATATTATGTTTCTACATTGTTACAAACTGTATTTTACAGAAATAATATATCTGCTGTTTAAACACAGAACAGTTTATGATAATGTGCATTTAATTTAATAGCCACTTTTACAAGGTAATAATTTTGTTAATCATACAACAACACAATACAATTTATTGATCTATCAATTTTTAGGACATGGTAAATTTTGTTGACTCTTTTTGTAATTGTCAGTGGCAATAAATTGTTTGATAAGGATACAGCAATTCTGTTTTTTTGTTTGTTTATTTATCAAGTCTTGATTCCATTTGGAACAACCATCATCTCAGCAAAGATTAGAATCGTAACTTTGTGCCGAAATGATTGGTGTGCTTTAAAACAAATAACATGTCTCCTGAAACATTTGGAATCGTTTGTGAAAAAGTTTTTGTATTTTTTAAAAAACAATCCAGTCAAAAGTTTATGCCAAACATGTGCACTAAACATCATAGTTTAACTTGTTTCATATTGAATTTGTTTATATTGCATTAGATATAAAAAAATTCAAATAATGATAACCACAGCAAAATTGTTATAGCCATGTTTTGCTTTCAAATATTACAACATTGTTCTAAAAAGCAAAACCTAATTAGAAAAAATATGGACGAAATTGTTTGTGATTGTAACACACGGCTGCTAATGGAAAAGTTTCACCAAGGATTAGTGTAATGATGGATAACAGATCAATATGTGATGTCACAATGCATAGGGGAAAAGAGTGGAATCCATCTTTAGTGTCAGAATACGCAAAATTGTCCAAGCTCGTTTATTGAAGGGGTGATGGTTGTAATGTATAAATTATGCAAGCTTTGTAAATTGAGCCTCCTATGTTAAAATTTTGGATGAATTGCAACGTTGCCTGAATGCATTTGAAAGTGATGAAAATGTTTATAATTGCAACAAATGCAAGGGAAACATCATGTTAATGGTGTGACTAGCAGCTGTGGTTTATTTATAGATATTCTAAATGCAGAATTTATTTTGTTGGTAATTTTCTGAATGGATGGCTTTGTCACTTCTGGTTAAGGGTCGGACATTTAATGCAAGTCATAGATTGCTGCAAGTTTTAATGAATCCTTTGTGTTGGTGGGTACAACAAATAGTTTTTTCAGTAATAATTTTTTGCATGTGATATTGAACATTAATTCAGTGTTATTTAGTGTACGTTTAAAGTTGTGTTTGTGTATTTCCTTATCTTGACTACTTTGAAATGAAACTTTATCTTTATTTATTAGGTTGTGTCAAAACAATACCTGATTATTGTAAAATTGGAAATATGAAAAAATTCTGCTAAATTTTCAACTGTGGACTCTCACTATATTCCTTTATGACATGAACTGAACAATACTTGCAAGGTATATTAAACCTAATAATGTTAAAACGCAAGGTTTGGTATGTTGGCTTTGTTTGTCCAATAATAAAATATTGTATAAAACAACCAGTTTCTTAAACCTATATTGACCAGGAATATAAATCTTGCCAACAAGTAACAGCTGCTTGTGACTCGTTACTTTAGTGTAAACAACAATTCAGACACACACTTATGGAAGAGAGAAAAATGCAAAATAAAAAGTAGAAAATGATTGTAGGAAATGAATATTACAGGTTTACATTACAAGTTTTACATGTCAGGAATTTATTATTAATAATTAAAATACCTTATAGGAAGAATATGTACTCATTAAAATTTTAATTTCAAACACATTTAATTTGTACAATCGAACTAAATTTTCAATTCCCCAAATTTGTTTACAGGTGGATTAATTATACATTAAAGAGTTAATTTTCACTATCACTGTTCCAGATGATGATCGTTAAACGCAAGCGTAAAGACAAGAAAATGTCAGATCCGGCAATAGATGTCACCCGGACAGAGGACTGGCAGATTCAATCACCAATTCATCTGCCAATCCACTCACAAGAAAACAACACAAACAACAACGGGATTGGTGGAGGGAAAAGAAAGAACTACAAGCGACTTTACAGTGAGGAAGCGAAAACTAGTAAGTTTGTGTTTTATAATCCTTGATGGGTTAAAGAACCTCAAAATATATTACTTGTACATGTCTGTTGTCAAGTTTTTGCTGTTCTCTCGCCATATGTTTTGCCTTTGATTTTTGAGTNGTTTTATAATCCTTGATGGGTTAAAGAACCCCAAAATATATTATTTGTACATGTCTGTTATCAAGTTTTTGCTGTTCTCTCACCATATGTTTTGCCTTTGATTTTTGAGTTGCCTCTATTAACTGGTTCTACAGTATATAATTGTTGGAACAATGCTATTTTAATACATGGCCAAAAGTAAAAAGGTCAGGCACAAATGTGGGATTAGAACCATCAACCTCATGTGTTGGCACATTGCAATCGCTGTTGCGAATTGAAACAGCGTGATCAGTTGATTGATGACACCACAATTATTTCCTCTTATATCAAATGTGTTGAATGAGATGAAACGATTTAAAAGTTTGCAGCAGTTAGGCTCAGACCTTTTTTTTTAAAGTTTTGTTTTTAGGCTATGTATTAGGTTAATGGTTTTGGGTGATGTGTACTTGCAATGTTAGGTATATAAAACTTTCTAACATAATTTTTGAAAATGGTTTTGTTGTAAATACAAGATTTGATGTTTAACAATTGGTACAAATTTAGAAGCAGGAAAATATACAGTATTATTCACATATTTACAAATAAACAAAGCTATGCCGATAGGCTGCTAGGGACCAATTCTAGCAATTCATGGTAATCTGTTCTACTTAATAACTTGATGCAACCGTAAACATGTGGTTTAAATGAAATCCATGTCTTCAGGCAATCGAGGCATCATGTACAAAAAAAGGCAAAAATTGCAACTGTACAATCTGTGCTTACAACTTATTTGCTGGCTTAAACTCTCAATGTTAAATTGCTGGTGGATGACCCAGTACTTTCATATTGCTAATTACAGACATTTTTCTTGTTTTATGTCAAGGATTTAGTTCACTATCTTTGGATATTCTCTTAAGTTTTGATTTTATTGGTTTCAAGGTAACAAGTCTGGATTGCTGAAGAAAACCAAACAAAAAGGTAAGTGACAATGTTTCCATTGTTGGTTTGCTGACAGTTTTCATTTGTATATGTTGTGCTGTACAAAAAGTAACAAGGAAAATACAGCAAATGTTGATTAAATGTCTATACTTTACTTTACATAAATCATATAACAGTTCATTTAATACAAAACTAATGGGTTGTTTGTGGAAATTCTGAAGTGTTTTTTAAGTAAACTACAAAGACCTGCCTTGTAAACATAAAAGCTTCACAGCACTAAGCCCCAAATAGATTTTACTTAACTGACACAGACTGGATTACTGTCGCAGATTTTACATGAGATTTATTGATTTAAGGATCTCTGGACAGTCTGTCGGACCGATTTAGTCGCAGTAGTCGAGAAAACTTGGAAAGTTACAGAAAAAGTGAAGATCCAGCAACTTCAAAAGATTTCCATGCTGCAGAAACAGGTGACACTCCACGGGAAATTATAGTTTTGTTTAAATCCAAACAAGTTCCCTTTAATATCTCATGTGCATGGTCATTCATTCTGAAAAATTCTTGAAAGAAATTTTTGGAAAGTTTACATAATACCAATAGTTAAATAAAAAACATTTTGTTGTTTTATGTTGTGCTGGGAAAGTGATCGGATTAATTTTCTTTGGCAGAATATTTTCAAATATGACTGATTGGTTAAAACTTCCTGTAACCAAAATACTTAATCTGCTGCTATAAGTACTTTACCACCAGCACATGTGCCAACTGAAAACCTATTTGTTAAAACTTAGTCCGGAAATTCTTGACCTAATCCGAGAATCTATTTTTAAAGTTCAAAACCAAGTTTCCATGAGACAATAATAGTTTTCTACAAACCACACTAAAAACGATACGAATAATAAATCCAGTTCCTTTTTAAGCAAACAAAAAACAATATTCCACAAGTTCTGTATGGTTGATAGTTTGATTTTTTATTTCAAATTTTTATTTGTTTATTTTTATTTGTTAAAGCCTAAATGGTTCAATTTTAGTTTGAAAGCAACAAACTAAAAACTGTTTGTGGAATAAAAAGCCAACAGTTGCCGAGATTGTTTTGATTAACTGTGGCGCTTTACTGTAAACTATGACTAACCACATATCATCCTGCTACCCTGCTATTTATGTGATTTAGGAAATAAATGAACAATGCCAGGCTTGTCTTGGCACACAGATGTGTAGCTCAGTGTATAGTGTCGATGTTTACTGTGTTTAATTGTCCTGTTGAGTTTAGTGTTTAGAAATATGGAATGCACAGCACTGTGTTACTGTAAATTTTGTTTTGATTAAACATGGATTAAAAAGGTAAAGTTCAACTTTGTATGTGATTGGAAACAATATTGGAAAATAAATTAGCAACCTCTGTATAGGTTAAAAATATGCATGTACTTTTTAACACAGATTTGATCATTTCAAGACATGTATTTTCAAGACCCTTTAAACTGTCGCCATTAGACTCATAAATAGTATTGTTGTGGTTTGTGAACTTTAATCAACTATTAATCCCAGTTTTGTGATATTTTGCAAACAAACATCACACATCACCAAGGTAAATCAAATTTAACATTTCACATTCACGGTTTCAATCTTTGTTTACCTTCACAGTTTTGAGACTGTTGGGCTTTTCCCGAAGTAACAGATGGCGCGAATTGATTTTTGTGGGAGGGGGGGCGTTTTGCATAAAACATCCTGAATGTTTCATTAATTCCCGTGTATTATGTAGTTAATACCGACGACGTGAGATTACCAGCGGAATATCCAACCAGCGACCAATTAACTGAACGTCGAACCTCTGCACATCGGGTTTCATACAGGTAAGTTCCATGTTTGCAACACACAGATTTCGAATAAAGTTTAGTTCTTTTTGTGGGTTTGTGTTGTCACTACGATCTAGCCTATGCTGCGAACGTCTTCAAATCTGCTCAAAATGATACCACAGTATCTGTAGATATATTTGTTTCCACAATCACCATCACATTTATCTGTATTTTGACCACCTTGTCGTTTTACCTTAAAATTTCCACAAGCAAATGCCATTCACCTTTTTTAAAACAGGCAGAGGAAATTAACAGAATTTATCAGTTTTTTTCCCACTTTGATTTTTATTTTTTTTTTGGTTACGGCAACTCAATACACGTTTTAATCTAAATTTCCCAAATGACGCTGCTTCATTTGAAAAGGAAGCAGAGCTCCTACGTCATGTCGCCCGAAATTTGGGGATGAAAACAGTTGTGACGTCATATAGAGCTAATAGAACGAATATTGTGACGTGTATTTGAGTTTTGTTTACAATATTTCCATCAATAATTTACACGGTTTGGGCCGATTCGATTTTCCCTGTTGCTCACTTTGTTGAAAAACTGAAACTTGTCGAATCATGTTGGATCGGACAACGGTATTTGCGCCTACGCTTGATGCGGGTTCGTGGGCGAGCCTTGTGCTGTCAACCATGACAGCTGTTGTGGAAATGATTTTTTACCGATTGAAGCTTGCTTTCAAAAGACATTTTTACGTTACGATTTACAAAACAAAGCTCGCTGGGAAACTGCTTTGCGCGCAAGTCAAGTTATTAAACCAATAAAAACTTACTTTTCCTTCAAACAAATTCCAGTTTGAATGACCTCTAATTGTCACCGGGTTTTGCGCGCGCAACCGCACACGTATTTAAATCTTTGTGTGACGTCATCCTGTCAATCAAGCTTATTTTTTGGACAATGGTCGAGAAATAACAGTCGTTTCCCGGATGTGTGGTGCCCTACATTGTAACCAGGTTATGACGCCTAACTACTTCATAGTAAGTTGACATGCTGTTAGGACCCAAACTTAAATCTTTGATGTTGAATTTAAATTCCCCAAATTGTGTTTTGTGTTGTTGGTTACACTTTGTATTTCGTGCTAAGCCATTCAGTTCTTGCTGAACTTAAAGCTGCTTTAAAATAGATGAGCTATTGAACAGCAGTTGTTGGTACCGTTTGTAGTTATTCTGGGAACAAATATTTCTAATAATTCCAACAGGGCTTTGTTTAGAATGTAGAACCCTTAAAGTCAGCCCATGCAAATAACCGAATGACGACTGGACTGGTACCGCAAAATTTTCCCTAATAAAGTGGATTTTTGATCTTGTTTGTGTCAAAAAACCTTTTTTCACCTAATCCCTGGCTGAACGGCAATTAAGATCGCGGTTTCATTGTAACTTGCTCCGTGGAATTTCAGCNAGGGCTTTGTTTGGAATGTAGAACCCTTAAAGTCAACCCATGCAAATAGCCGAATAACGACTGGACTGGTACCGCAAAATTTTCCCTAATAAACTGGATTTTTGATCTTGTTTGTGTCAAAAAAACTTTTTTCACCTAATCCTTGGCTGAACGGCAATTAACCTACCTTTTCGCGATTTCATTGTAACTTGCTCCGTGGAATTTCAGCCACACAGAAGACGATTGTGGTAACAACCAATAAATCTAGTTGTTTTAAACCACACACAGCCCAACATTTTATTCATCTCCTCGCTATTTTGATTGCGGTTACTTGAAACCTCGTTGTAAAATGTTATCACATCCTTGCATTATATTCACCCACATTCAAGCAATAGAATGTGAATTTTATGTTTCCCAGTAAACTTAACGATCCCTCATTCGAAATGGAAGTCACTTTCTGTGTACGTTGTGACGTTCGCCTAATGTCAACACCAGCCAAGTAAAAGTTGGCGAAATATTTTTAGATCCAAGTGAATTGTCGCAACAGAAATTCGTAGACCAAAATCGACATCTTGTTGTTTCTAAAAACTTTTCAATTGTTTGAAACTACAGAAATGGAACTCCATGACTCAATTGTTGTTCCGCCATTCATATATCGTATGACGTTCCCCTCACATGCGCGCGTTCTTCCATTGTTGAAACACTGTGACGTCATAAGGGCCTCTGTTCGTCGCGATTCGGTTTACAAGCAAAAACGAAATCTGGAACACTCGATAAGAATGCGAGAATAAAAGAAAAATCTAATTAAAGATCGTCGATGGGAATTTATTGAAACGGCGCGGCAGGGACGCCTTACATGAAAGTGATTCTAAATTTATTGGTAAATTAGAAAAACAAACCAAATTAGGATTGAATATTTCAGTGTCGTTTCTGTGAGCGGAATGTGCGAGCTATTTTGTGGTTGTGAAATCCGATAGCTGCGTTTTGTGAGATCGTATCTTTGTGTGCAAAATATTTGCTCCCTCGATAAAATGATGTTTACAGCAACCCAAGCCACGACATTTCTGCAAAACCAAGAATAATTGTCAACCTAAGATTCTCCCATGTGTCTACTGTTCTCTGTAAATCGATGCATCGCCAATATTGAGCTGTTCGACAATTTGTTTAATTAGCAAACAAACCAATGAGTTGACTTTGAACTTTACGAACTGACAATCAGTTGCAAACACGTGTGAGTTAGAGCTTGATGATTCCCAGAGGTTGTTAAATTGTTTGAATAATCAAGGTCCCTGATATTATTTGCACACAGCGATGACATCACACATTTACAACGGTTCATTAACCGCCGGATGAGACTTGAAGCATCAAGTAAAACAATGTTATGCTCTTTTTAATGAATTTGTTCAAAATGTACGACTCTTCAACTTATGTTTTAATAGTTGACCATTTGCTGTTTGCATGCCACAGTGACAATTGCCCGGTGAACATTTACCTGTTTTGTCGATGCCTTCCGGACCCAACAGTTCATCAGCAGGTTGAACCTGATGCACCAACCACTTTCGGTTTGTTCACCTCACAACAGGTTTCAAATATCCAACTCTAAAACAATTCGCTTCGCCGGAAAATAACCTGATGTTCCCATAGAGTCTTGTGGGAACTCAATTTCTGTGGGAAACGTGACTGTTCAAAGCCGCAAAGTGTGCACTGAAAAACATCAATAAAAAAGGACAGTTTGTATAAATTTACAAATTAAAATCATGCAGAAGTTTTCCAAAACGTTTGGTGCTCAAAAAGAATTTTGTGTTTTGTCGGTAACTGTCTTTGTTAGCGCCAGGGGCCTTCAGTTTACATAGCGTGCCATAGATAACAATAACCTGTACGTTTTTACACAAACGCAGCAATATTAATATTGTGCTCTTTTGCGCTTACGGTGTTTGGATATTGCTACTTTGTACGCGTCGCTAGTGGGCAGTGATGAGTGCTTGTGATGCGATTTTCATGGCAGGGTGTCGACAAGCAATCAATATTTCAGCGCTGTATTTACTCACACCTGATCGATATTTCTTCATTGTTGCGCATCAATTGGTCCCTGTGTGACGACATAGAGTGTATTGTTGCTGTTAATGAGACGTATTGAGGAGNGAACCTGATGCACCAACCACTTTCGGTTTGTTCACCTCACAACAGGTTTCAAATATCCAACTCTAAAACAATTCGCTTCGCTGGAAAATAACCTGATGTTTCCATAGAGTCTTGTGGTAACACAATTTCTGTGGGAAACGTGACTGTTCAAAGCCGCAAAGTGTGCACTGAAAAACATCAATAAAAAAGGACAGTTTGTATAATTTTACAAATTCAAATCATGCAGAAGTTTTCCAAAACGTTTGGTGCTCAAAAAGAATTTTGTGTTTTGTCGGTAACTGTCTTTGTTAGCGCCAGGGGCCTTCAGTTTACATAGCGTGCCATAGGTAACAATAACCTGTACGTTTTTACATAAACGCAGCAATATTAATATTGTGCTCTTTTGCGCTTACGGTGTTTGGATATTGCTACTTTGTACGCGTCGCTAGTGGGCAGTGATGAGTGCTTGTGATGCGATTTTCATGGCAGGGTGTTGAGCAATCAATATTTCAGCGCTGTATTTACTCACACCTGATCGATATTTCTTCATTGTTGCGCATCAATTGGTCCCTGTGTGACGACATAGAGTGTATTGTTGCTGTTAATGAGACGTATTGAGGAGCATGTTTAACTGGAAATAGATGGGACGAAACCCGCTAAGGTGGTCGAGGTGTTTGGAGGTTTAATGTAGCAGCTTGTATTTTCACATAAACCGAGTTCGTTCAGTTCGTTCAACCCGATGTTGCAGATCGTTGGTTTATATTTGTGGTTATCAAAGCCGGTTCCTCAACTAACTTTGTTCAGTCAACCGCAGCGTTGATTTTGAAGACTGTGCAATGTAAAAAAAAGTTTTTCTAAAAAATAGAAATTTTTATGCTTGCTTAGGATTGTGTGTAGAGGTATATTGTTACAAGCGAACTTTCATATATTTTAGTTTTTTGCGACAAAACTGGTTAAAGTTAGTTCTAGAATGCTCTGTGTACGAACAATGCCGATCTTGTAAACACCATTGTACACGTCTGTACCAAAGCGTCATATCAATGACTTTTCGATTGTTTTTGTCACAGGAAACGAAAGGCACAACAAAATTATGACGAACCCTTGTTATGAACACAGGCAATCTAACTAACTAGTGTTTTTGTTCAAGGGTTTTATTCAGTTTAGAACATAGTTATCATTAGTTAGCCATCTCAGAACTGCGTATCAGGCATTTGCTCATTTAGTTAGTTACAAAACTTGTTTGAGATTTCAGTGTGTTAACTTTGCAAGTGTGCAAAAACTTAAAAGCACAAGGACTTAAATCCGTTTTGATTGTTTGATAACAAGAAATTGCTCAGATATTTGTCCAACATCTGTGTGCGTCTGGATATGTTTGCTGTCAATGATTCAAAGTGAAAAATGCAACATTATGTAGGGAAAATTTTGCAACATTTTAACATGGTTTCTGCTGACTTTGCCCCCTCAAAAGAAACTTGGTGGTTGTTTGGAAACTGAAGTTGCACAAATGCCCCTTTGTTCAAAATCTTCCAACTTAGGAGGCTTTTACAAAAGTTTAGTAGAAAGGTGTTGTGGTTTTTTGTTGCATTAAAAGGTCGTGGAGGCCGGAAACTTGTAACGCGAGAATCTTGTTGACTTGTGTGAACTATTTCCAGGCACGATCTGACCTTTCAATTTGTTTTTTCGGCATTTGAAAACAATTGCTGGCAATTTTCGTGAGTGCGCTCACTACATATTAATGTCACGAAATATTTTTCGCCGAAAACTACTTCCAACGCCTCAATTTACTTCTCATGAAGATTATCGCAAGCTTTGTGTCTTGTTCCGCGTTCCAATACACGATTTAATTGAAAGCTTAATCTGAAACTCGTTCGCCAGGGAGCTTATGTTAAGAGTAATTTTGTCGAAATCGTTGCTGTTGTTATCAGCAAAATGCGCGTTTTATCGCAACTGCAGCAAGTATTGCATGATCACAGATAAACTGATAAAAATACCTCATATCTCTATGTAAGTCGTCGGTCTCAGTGATTGGAGTTGGAAGGTATACAAGGCGGACATCAACGGGCAGGTTAAGCTGTTGTTAATGTTTTTATCCATTGGTATATTCGGTCAAAAGCTCAAGGATTAGTCAGAAATATACATGATCAATGAAAAGTAACCAAGCGGTCGCTGTGAATAATGGAAGTTTGCAAATGAAGTTGTTTATTAGAAATACATCGATTTGCGCGTGCAGCATTAGTTTTGTTAATATTGTAGAACATAGTTGCAACATACGGCCATAGTACTAATTTATTTTGCCCACTTAGTATTCTTGAAACAAGGTTTGTGACGTCATTATTGGCGTTTTTAATTTCATATTACGTCATAATGCTGCTAAATTTGGAATGCTAGCGGTGGCACCCCCTTCCACTGTTGCGTCATAGTGGTTGGAAATAATATTTCTTCAAAATTGTTTGTGTATTATAAGAATGACTGACCCACAGGTTATTGCAAAAAATTTAAACGACGTATTAATTTAGTGACGATCTAGCACAACGTTTTAAGCGAAATATAGCGGAATCGCTTTCCATATTCGTAACCTTTACATGTGGCCCATCATTATGCGCCCCGACACAGTTAAAAGGTTCAATTTCCTTCCAATAAATTTAACACTAGTTAGTCATTAGCATTTAAAGGTCAGTTATCATTCGTACAACTAAGGTATTATTTGGTTGTAAACTATATAAAGTGACGAAAAAAGCATTTTTTGAAATTATTTTTACTTTTTTGCCCGCTTTAACACTCAGCCTAATATTCTCTATTCGCCTCAGCAACGTGGCCATTTGTAGCCAAAAAATCGATCAAATCCAAACGAACACATCGGCTATGGTGTGTTGCCATACACAGTTTGATGCCTGCTTCCTTTCTCCGGTCGCCCATGTTGAAATATGACCTGTTGCCTGGCACAATCATGTTAATAACTAAAACTGAGTCCGACTGTTAATAGGAGCCTCTGGTCGAACGTAACAGTAGCGTTTGTTGGACGTTTGACGCGTTATAAGTTATAAACTTCAGCCAGCTATCAGGCGATGTGTTTAAAGTTAACTTTTGTGAATTTTGTTGAATTTTGCAAGACGTTTAACGTGGTTGACTACATGAAGCTAGTCAGGAAGCCAGTTACGAATGTTACGCTGAATATTTTAACAATCCCATTTCAGCAAGTGATGTAACAGCGTTACATAACAGACTACCCAGAACAGTATTGGCTCCAAAATATCAGCTTAAGTAAACAATGAACCCTCAAAAATCTTCTCCAAACACACAAAACCGATATATTTGCTCTACCTGTGTGAGCGCATAAGTACTGTGTATGACGTCACAAGACAAGTGCAGGCGATACGAGGGGTGATAAGGAAGTAGCTTGGTGGTTTCAAACATGCTGTTGGCAAGGGATAGTTTGTTGTGGTTTGAAACGTAGCCCATTATGAAAGCAGGGATCTTGATAACGCAGACTATTGAAGATTTGTTAAGTTAAGAAGAGTTTTGTCATTTTTCCTTATAATACCAACTGTAAATTTGTAGCAAGTTGATGTTAAATTCAAGAACAAGAAAAGTTTGTAAAACACTGTTTTACACACAAGCACTGGTTTGTATCTTCTTTTTGGGACTCTTTATACCCGTTAATTGTGTACCTCAGAAAGCTATTAGTGAGTTAGTTTCAAATCATTCCCTGTTATGATAGACTTCAGCTATGGTTAACTTTCGATAGCCATTGTCTAAATCCGATCATTGTGTTATACCCGTTTCGGTAACTACCCGATTGATCAGCATGAAGGAAATATAAGGCTAGTGTGTAGATTATGCTCTGCTGGCAACTTAGTGTGTTTTTTGCAAAGAAACCTTGTTGTAGGGTGAATTTTTCTTTCAGTCAAGTTCCCGCACCTGGATTAGTTGTGACGTAACAATGCGCTTGATAACCATCTGTTCAATCTTGTTGTAATCACGTTGTTAGGTTTTTGTGAAAGTTTGACATCAGAACTTAAGATGTGCCCCTAAGTTTTGTGAGTGGGTTCTGAAATAAAATTTTAGGGTTCGTTTTCACACCGACAAATGCAAAGCATGTAATAAAACAGACCATCGTTTAGCTTAAAACAAGCGGCTTCTCTCTTTCCTGCAGCCGTATTTTCCCATTTTCAGTTCACCGCAGTTCATTGTCGTTGCAAATGTCATCAAACCCTTTTCCAAGCGAATTGTTGAAAGCCGGATAGATCACCAGCAAACCCGACCTGTCAATCAAACCGCGCTTGTTGCAGGGACAGCCATGATTAGCATTGGTGAATTAGACAATGTTGTAGCGATGTTACGGGTGCTATGCTGTGATTAGCAATAGTTTGGCATTATCTCTGCCTGATGTGATCTCAACATACGTAACAATGTAACGCACTGCATGACGTAATAAAATGTGTCTTTGTCAGTTTGTGACGTCACAACGATAAACGATATTTAAATGTGTAATTGTAAAATCGGATTATTTGCAAACCGGAGATATCTGTGAAAACATGTTTGGCTTCCAACCAGTGCACGTCACCAGTGTGCTGATCACGTACCCTGCCCCTTGCGTCATGTCACCAAGTGCTGCTGCTTGTGTCCTGTGCAAACATGCGCATGTTAACCCTATCACAAGTTGAGATATTTCTACACTGGTCAGTTAGGAAGTCCAGCCAGGTGACAGTTTGTGAAGTGAGGTCTTGCTACATCAGTAGATGCGTGATATCTTGCACACTGCACTAGTTTGTCAAGTATCAATGCTTTGTGTTGTAAGTAGGTAAACTCGTGTGCACCAAAGCCTGTTCCGAGCCTGCTTTGTGACGCCAACCGTGTCAATAAATGATATAAACGGCAGTAGATATGTTTGCTAGCACACTTAAAGTGAGGTTATGAACAAGATAGACATCGGGCATTCCGTAAAAGGAAAGTGTTTAACCATTGCCTGAAATGCTTTAATCTGACTTTTACGGCTTGTAGCTGTTGAACACAGATTTTACAAACGATTCAAGGATTTTTTATTGGTTTTGTTTGTGACTGCTTTTAAACATTTTGTCAAGGTTGAATGCACAATATTCGCTCGTAACCCTCTTGAAAAAACGAATTTTAACTGCGCTTCAGTTTGTGAACAGGAATTTGTTGAAAATCTTCTCAGATTTTAACTACCACCCGGTTGACAATTACAGGCTTACGTGATAATTGCTATGCTTATTCATTGACACTTATACGTGTACCATACCGGTGTCCCAGTTACGAAACCAGTAATTTGACCGAACCGTTACCGGATTAAAACCAAAACTGCGTGGTGACTTAAACTTCGCTTCTAACCAGTGAAGA
Source organism: Phallusia fumigata (assembly GCA_008931825.1). Lineage (NCBI taxonomy): Eukaryota > Metazoa > Chordata > Ascidiacea > Phlebobranchia > Ascidiidae > Phallusia > Phallusia fumigata. Next base: position 14,417 of record QXVZ01031157.1, read on the forward strand.
TTCTCAAGTAATTTTCAACTTGCAACGTTTTATTTCTAACTGTAAAAAAGCAGCAAACCCGGAATAAAAGCAGATTTAGAAAACAAAAAATTCAAGTTTGTTGTTGTGTGAATTTCTTGAAGTGATGGTAGCAAAGTCTGTACGATGTTCATCGGGAAAATCCGGAATATTTTCTGTATATTTTACTGGTTATCAACGCTTGTTGCCCCAAGCCAAGTTTGTTTACAGGCAGCTAAAATAAAGCTGTAAACAATATTATTTTGATTAGTGTGTAGCGAATGTTGGAGTGGACATTCGGTAAAAGTCAGCCTTCCAGTTTCTGCTTATCTTGTCAGTTACATAACCAATTTACCTCAAGTTCAGTTTGGCCGCAGGCGATGATATTTTCTGCCGCCGCTTCCATTCCGACGACCTGTGGCTGGGTTGAAAAGTTGTTTGTATTCGTGGGTTATAGGAAAGTTATGTGTGCCATGCAACTTCGACTTTGCGATGGTCGGCATTTCATATTTAGACTTTTGTTTTGGGTTTATGGTTGAATAATTGAAGACGTTTCTCCCTGTAGCAGTTGCGAGCAGCGGTGAGTTTGGCTCTAGTATTTTAAAGGTCATCTGTTTAGTGCAAGATCACAAACAGTTTTTTCTGCATAAGTGCAAAGTGTGTTAGCAATGAAGCAGATAGTTCTATTTGCAACATGTCAAGAACAAGATATTTTTTAAGTCATTAGTTTCTTTAAATCCACGGGTGATATGAGTTAGCCATGGAACTTAACAGACAGTTTTTTGCCAACAACCGAATGTTGCTGTTTTTTTTTCACTTCTCATTCTCAAACACAAACTACGGAATGTGACAAAATCCCCGCAGATAAACAGATCATAAGAAGTTCTGTCTCCGTTCCCATAGATGACCAGTGAAGCATGGGGCCGGGTGTTTTCTAACCAGTTTGCGACCTTCACATCCATGAATTGTAGCTTCACTGTTAAAACTGAGAATGGACGAAAACAAAGGTAAAGACAGGGATTCTCAAACTGTGGGTTGCGACACCATTGGGGTCATAAGTTGTAATTTTGGGTGACGAGAGCATGAAATGCCTGGAGTTATGTAGCAAGCGAGAAGTAGGGATTTCTAAATAAGTTGGTCTTATGCAGAGGTCAAGCTAATCATTCAGCAGTTAAACTGCAACTTATGAATCATTTTTGTGTTCAACTTCAATTTACTGTTCAAAACAAACGCGAAGAACAAACTAGACAGAGCCAGTGGAAAAGATAAACATCGTTGAACGTCCGGTTTTATTTGCCGAAGCTACAAAACATATTTTACCGCGTTTTCTTGTGACATCATAAAGCGATCTGTTGACACGTGCTCTCTTCGCTACATAATTGATGGGTTAAACGATACCTCAAGCATTGTTGCGTCACAAACCCTCTTGTGCGTGCCTGGTCAAGCGGAACTGCTAACGAAACTTCTTTACATCAGAGCTCATTTATTCGCTAGCAGAAGAATTTTCTCAGGCAGAAGCAAAATTGTTTTTAAGCAGCTTGCGAACATGAACGCAGCAACCATGAGTTAGCATGTTCGTGTAGTTAGCATTGCTAGGTTGTTTGCACAAATGCCAGTTGGTTCAATAATACTTGATGATACTTCATAAGGACAGGAGTAGCAACGAATTTCGTAAACGCTTTAAACGCAGAACGCTGAAGACTGTGTTTTTAATTTCGGCGGACATTTTGCAAAGATAAAAGTTGTTCCAAATGTTCACATTTTACTGTAAATCATTTTCATATGTGAACATCATCATATTATTTGCAATCTTCCATGTAGCATTGTGTTACATAAAACTATCCCTGGTGACGTGTGCAATAAATTGATCGCTGCTATTTTTAGTTTCGAAATCCCATCAGATAGGAAATTGAATGCAAGTAAAAAATCCTGTTTCAATTTCTTTTCATCGATCCGATACTTGATTATGTGCGGAATAGCAAAATATTGTTTTACTTCGTTCTTTTGTGTGAAGGGTAGAAGCTCTGCTGGTTGGTTGCTGAATGTAGCAGGTCATTTTAGGCAGAAAGAGTAGCACAGATTGGCATAATTGTTTATCTTTTATCTTTCTTTCGTCTTAATATGTGATAAATACTTCGCAAAGTTCTTTGTGTTTGTTAGTCAACATTTCATCAAACAAAATGTTGTTGGGCATATTTCGCGTATTAGTTGCCTCGTGAAAACCTTAAGCATTTCGTTTGATATCTTGAGCGCAGAAATTTGCAATGAAGAAATGTGTTCTTATTCTGTTGTTTGTATCAGCTGTTTAAATTAAACTGTCCAAAACAAACTTGTCTCTAATCATAAATATATAGTTGCTCGATTTATTTAAATCACAGTTTTTCTAACCTGGGCTCCGTGATTGTGCTTTAGGGATCGGTATGAAATCGAATCAAGAAATCTACTTAGTGTAGCTGCAGACTTTCGATTGCGACTACGTCAATTAAAACTTAATTTCGATGGTTGCAATGTGTTTTATACCGTCCTCCGTGACTTGAACAATGTTAAGAAGCTTTGGGTAAATCAAACTCTGATCTGGTCACGGAACGAGTGACCTTTTAACACTTCCGAGAAGGACTAGTATGCAAATCATACCGAGATTAGATTCGCGTGTCCAGCGGTGAAGTCCACCATCGATTTCATTGTCGCTTGGGGTTGAAATGAACTTCATTGCTTTGCTTCTAAGTTAATGCACTTTCATTAACGAAAGAACTTTTAAAGCAGACATTGTTTAACATGTCTTTAACTTTAAGTCATTTAAAATGAAACAACCATCCATTGAATTGGCTTTTTGGTGATTTTTTCAGTTTTTTAAATAATATCCATGTTTTCCGTAAAACAGATAATGTAAATAAAATGTCACGGTGAATGTTATCAATATTTGAATGTCGCTGTTTCGGAGTTATTTGAATGTCACTTTGACTTGAAAGGTCATCAATTCAAGGTATCATGCCAGTTTAGCATCAGATAATGTCGATCATGTTTGAAAATTTTCCCACATTCAATTACTAATGGGGTTTGGATGTAAATGGATTTAAANAGCAAACAGAATTCCATTCTAACATGTTCTCAAAACAGGCGATTTTATAAACCCGTGCCTAGTTTAAGTCATCATTTCGCGGACCACTATAAGGGGATGTAGTAAAATGGGGATTTTTGTAGTAGAGAGTTCAAATTAAGTATTCTCTGTTAGTTTTCGGCCGCACCGAATTTTTGCAACGAGATTTGAGTGCCAGCCATTAGCATAATCTGATCTTACCGAAAAATCCTTGGGTCTTAACGACGAAAATCCGTTCGCAAGATAATAGTTTGAGCCATCGGTTTTTTGTGGTTCACCATGGATTAGCCGATTCCATTATCGACCCATCGTTGTTTGTTTGATTTTTCGTGTCTATGGGAAGTATTTTTATCCAAACATGTTAATTATGTCGAGAGGTAATTGTTGGCTTTCTTTACACAATTCACGGTTCACAGTAAAACCAGTACTTGTGTGTAAAACATTTTCTACGTTCCTGATAATGACAACAGCCTTCGTCGAAATGTAGAAAATGTTTTACACGCAAGTATTGGATAGTATCTCCTTGTTGAGATTTGCAGACACAAAACTAATCATACCTCCCACATGGAAGTGAACTAAAACTTTTATCGTAAAATGAGAAAATGTGATTACCCCATGCATAGAAATATTAATTATTATTTCGATGTAGGAGAGCGCGCTGAGTGACGACCACCTCTGGGCCCCAAGCAACGCATCCGGAGATCTTTGTTACGTAGGAGAACAAAATTGTGTGGTAAGTGTGACGTCACAATTGCTCAAGTGACGTAGCAATGAATAATTTATCGTGTGTTGAGCAGGAATTCGTGTAATTGGCCCAAAAAGTATTTAACCAAACAAAGTGAAGGCAGAAAAATCGTGTCTAGTAATCGATTCGGGTTTTGATACGTTTTTAGGGAGTCGTTTGTGAACAAACCGATTACTTGCTTCAAATATATGTTGCGCGTTTTAAATTTATTGCTTTTGTGCTTTTAAATTATAAAAATTGCCAAATAACTTACAACAACATAACACATTGTCAGGATGACGAAAATACCATTAAGGGTTCGGTGTTGAAATATACACCGCATTGCAGTAATAACAAACACTTTAATTGAATGAATTTGCTTAAAGTAATAAGTTTTAAGCATTTTAACACAGGTTGTTGAAATGTACGTTTGATTTTCTCTATTATTGTATGTTTCCAGAAATCTGGTGGTCGTAAGAAGTGTTCGGCTTGTCACATTGTGGTCCACGATGCTTGCTATGCCCAACTTATGCGGGTAAGGAGCAGAAACTTATTTGTAAACGATTGAAACCGAAACGAATTAACACCGACAATAAAAATGTAACAACAATCCATGTTGGTTAGTCCATGAACTGATTCATCTACTGCTTTAGCGAAACTACCGAAATCAGTTTTTCATAAACAACACACGTCGAATTATTTGTTTAAAATATTTAAATACTGCAGATCGGATTTCGGTGCAAGACGACGTACCGCGAAGCCACCACTAGGAGCATGAGAGAGGCAAGTTTTTATCATTTGGATTCAAACTATTTTTCCATTGTCAAATCGTTGGTTAAACCCAGGGGTATTCATTCGAAAATCAATAAAAATTTTCAAAGTCTATAATTACCCGGAAGGCTCTTGGTGACGTAACAATGATGATTCTCGTCAACAAACGCATGAATCGATTTATGTTGACCGCGAAAAGGCGAAAATCGATTTTTATGAAATACCACTTCATACAGGGGCGAACGCACTGAGCAAAGAAATGTTTCGTTCCTTGGTTTGTTAATGGCATTGCAGAATAATTTTGTACATTTCTAATCCCTGTATAAGTCGACCCAACGTTTTAGCTTAACGACAGGACTTTAAACTTTCTTCGAAAACTATATTTCTGCAAAAATATTTATGGATTATTAACTCAAACTTTCTGACGTGATAAAAAGGTATGTTACGTTTACAGTAGCAGCCTTACGTCATGAGCGCTTTGTGGAACATGGTAATTGTTGTTTCTACATGGATGTAAATATTGTAACCGGGGTAATTTCTGATTTTATCGCCAAAACTGGAAAAAAACACAGACACTTTCTTAAGATACTATTTATGACAAGGCTTTAAGATGTGTCCAGAAGTTAACCTTATTAAAAATGCACTTTACCGTCACAATACTTTAACTAGTAGGATTTATGTTGATTTGTTCAGACGTTGGTTGTCCATCACCACTGGGTTCATCGAAGGAAGCAAGAAGGAAAATGTAAACATTGTTCCAAGGTGAGTTTTAAGTCTCCGGTTAATCCAGTCTCACTGAAGCAAACTGATATGGGAGATATTGTATCGTAAAAACAGTTATGTTCTGAAAGGTTAAATTTCTGTGAACTGGGATTTTCGGATTATAGTTTGTAATTTCACGTGCAAGCTAGGAATTAGTAAAACATCCACCGGCGTGAATTTCGACTTTTGCGTCATGTTTCAATCCTTCTGTGACGTAACAAGTGCAAATCAATTCTATTTATGTCGTCACAGTCGTTTGAGAAGCGATTCGGATTCCGGGAGCCCACCAAGGTAAGATGATTTTTTACTTGTTTTCTCCACGTATTTGTCGAAAGAAGTAAATAATTCAACATTCCTGTCCTCTTAGTTCATCTTCCCACATGTGTCAGTTAATATGTGAGCTGCATTGTAAAATCCTAGCTGGATGAATTGTCCTGACAGACCACTGCATGAAGCTCGTTAAGAAAACCGGCTTTCTTGCAAACTTACTGATTAATGCCCGCTGAAATATACATGTGAAATCGAAAGCAATATTTGGGCCAGCGGAATTTTAATGCAGCATATTAAAGTTTTGCTTTCGCCAACCGACTGTTACACTGGAAACACAAGACACAGAAATTTCAACATAACTGCCAGAGATTTTGCAGTGATGATGACAACAACCATTGTTGAAACGTTTGCAGTACAATGTATTCAAGTTCTCTAGCAGTTTGTTTTTTTCGATTGAGATCTTCGCTTATCCAATGGTTGGTTTCAGATCGTCGCAATCAGTTGTTCCTGGTGCAAGGAAACTTACCACAATAAAGTTAGTTGCTTCCAAATGCACAAAATCAACGAGCCTTGTTCGCTTGGAAACTTTGCCAAAAGTATCGTTCCTCCAACGTGGATCATAAAAGTGAGTGAAAACTTAATATTTTCTGTTGCAACGACCGGCGGTCATTATGGGTTCCGTACTGAAGGAAACATGTTGTTTTATTTTTTCTGCCCTACACCTTGTCTACGCACTTTTGGCATAACATGTTTTGCGGATGCGGATACAGCTTACACAGCTGGTAGATATGGTCATGGAGTTGTGCCATTCGTTTGACACCAATAGCTTTCTGAGATGGGTCAAATTATTAAACAATGAAATTTCGACAGTCTGAATACCATGTCTTTCTGGTGAATAGATTGCTGTGTTTTGCCCGATATTCCCTGAAGTTAACTTGCTGTCACAGAGTTTCTCATCTTTTTTCTCCTGGGACTTAAAATAGTTTTCGAAACAATTTCCAACTATCACTACGCTCCAAATAAAGTTGAATAGAGAACAAGATTGAAAGTTTCTGAAGCGAGAAGGCGGTTGTTGACAGTTTGCTAAAGTCAGAAAGCAAATAATTCCAGAGGTTAACCGATGTCGGTTGTCCTCTAATAAAGGGATTCTGCCTCTTATTACGTCACAACTTCTAGTGTATCGACCACAATTTCCGATTTCCTTTGAAACCCCGCGTTTTGACGTCAGCGTCTCGCTTGACTGCTGCTGAGCTTCTCGTAGCCACTGAAGCGTGTCCGGTTAAATCGAGTTGACCTTTTCGCTGTAACGAAAACTGTTGGGATCGGTCACGCTTGATTGATCTCGACCTCAACGGAATGCCACCTACACCGACTTGTTTACATTGACTACTATGAACTCTTGAAGCGGGTTTGTAAGCTATTCTTACGCCCTCAACCGTGACCGTACCAAAGTTGTTTTGAAAGTGGGCTAACTGGGTGAAAGTTTAATTCCGCAAAAAGTAATTCAAAATTGTTCCACTTTAAAGCTGCCAAGCACCGCTATGGTTGACTGCACAAAGCTCGATACGTAACCCGCTTCTGGGCGCTGCAAACTAACAGGAGGTTGAACCATAACATTCGTGAAAGTTAAAGTTCACTTTGTTTTTTCACATGTAAAAACCGCAAATGTTTGTTGTGCAAACTGGTTGGTAAAGTTCGTGTCCATATATGGTGTGCAGGTCTGGTAGCAGCAATTCGTTAGTTCGACTTATTTATATGTTGTGATTATGTTACAGGAAAATAAACATGTCGGATGGCTTATTTCAAACTTTATTTGTTGCAGCTGCATAGTTGAATGGTCAGCCATTGTCGCATAGTTGCATGAAAGCATTAAATCGAAATATCCACTTGGAAAAACCACAACCGCCGTCGCCATGTATAATGAAGTACAAGGAAATAGAATGAAAACAATGCAAACTACGCGCGCTCACAAATATATTACCAACGAAGTCAAGGCATATTTTCCATTCAACACACAAGCAGCAATTTGCATAGTTGCCCGGAAATCTTAAAACATCTGCTTGGAAACAATTGCAACTGTCACACCGGCGGTCCTCAACCTTTTAATATTACTTGCATCACTTCTTGTCTCGCAGGGAATGAATGAAAAGTTCCATAATAAGCAAATGGGGGAATACATCAAACAGAAAAAAATACCTCATGCGTTGTAAAATAGGCAACAAGATAATAGAAAAACAATAAAATTACGCGCGTGTACTCATCGAACTTCTGTTGAATTATTTTCCAGTCATCCCAGAAGCAGAAATCTCTCCGGAACCGATCGAAGAAGAAGCGAGGGTCGGGAGGAACTTGGAGGAAGAAATCCTCGAAGGAAAGTCGTCAGAAAACTTTCGTCATTCGTCCTCTGTCGCATCAAGCCGCCTTCCTCGCCCCCACGCTCATCTTCATCAACCCCAAGAGCGGGGGTAATCAGGTGGGTGATGTGGGGTCAGGGAATTTCCCAAGTTGTCGGGGGATTTTGCTTTCTTTATTAGGAGTAGGAAATTGTTGTAAAATTATGTTTAGATGTTTACATCTGCGATAAGCTTTAATGGCCTTAGTCCGGAAAAGTAAAAAAATTTCAGTGCAGCTGTTAGTTGGATTTGGTAAGAAACAATCAAGTCATCTGCTGCAAAACAATGAAACAAAAATATCTCATGGGAAAGTCAGGACATTGGTGTAAGTTTACCAGGTCGCAAAAATCCCCAATTTATCGAAACAGCGAAAATAAGTTGATTCCACGAAAAGTCCCAATAACACGGTTGGTAAAAATAGAATGGGTGGGTTCCAATTCGGGGTCAACACGAAGAGCTGGAAACCCCCTGGGTAAGTGTACCTTGGTTTTCAATGCTGGCGTTTTGCTTCATGCAAAAATATTATGAGTTGACCCGCTTGAAATCTTGTCTTCGCAAAACTTGATATTTTAGTCAGTTCTGGTGTTGCTGGCTGATTTTAAATCGTTTCAAGGGATTCGAGCGACAGCCACAGATCTGCATAGGTCGTGGGTTCGAATCCCACCGCAACATTTTAGACTACATGAACATTTCTACAAAAGTGCCAAATTTACAAGTTGAAAACATTTGGTCATTGCAGGGGGCCAAGTTGATGCAAGCATTCCAGTGGGTCGTCAACCCGCGCCAGATATTCGATCTATCGAAGGGCGGACCACAGGAAGGGTAAGGAAAGGCTGGAAACGAATTATGAATATTTTCGGTCGGATTTATGTAAACGTTGTCAAGGGACGGTTTCAACCCCTGCCTTTCTTCCAAACTAAATTTGCATTGTATTCGATATTTCGCAGTTTGACGCAAATAGGAAAGAACAAGCCGACATTCGGTGACCTTTAGCTAATACAATTCCTTCCTCGCTTTAGCTGGGTTGCTCTCATGTAATTAGGTTTGGAATATCGAGGAACTGTCGCATATAAATAAAACATTAGCACCGACACATCTACCTTTTGTGTTGACGGGAATCTTCAGGTTTGGTTTCACCCAAAAAACCCGCGTAAACCTGCGGTTTCCTTTTTGTGGTATTTCACTTTTCCCTGTTTTGAAAACTGCGTGTTCCAGAAAAACCAAACTACTAACATGCGTTTTTACGTCTGATGACGTCACTATGTTATGACGCCATAGTTTCTTCTTCGTCGTTTCTAGTTTTGGAGATTTTTGTTTGTAAAAATTGCTGTAGGATATAATCTGATCACGCAATTGAAATTTTCCTTAAATCTTCAACAAAAATCTGAAAACTGAAGCCGAAAATTTTGGAATAAAAAGTGTTTTCAATCTTTTTTGCAATTTGGTGGAATTTCCGAAACATGCGAACACAAGGGTCCAAGAAAACGTCTCGGGAATTATTAAGGGGAATTTGTTCATTTCGTGTAAAATAACTCGTTCAATTATTCATAACCTCCCCTTTGCATGGGCTGCCCCAGCTGCGATGTAACCAGCTTAACATTTAATTCATAAAGCTTGGTGTACCTGGAACGCCCTTTCTGTAACCCTGGCTGTGTGCTGCATTCCCAACTAAGAGATATTTGGACTTTTTCTTGCAAATTCACTGTATACCTTTTTGTTCTAGGGCATATCATTTTGTTGGTTAAAACATTTTTATTATTACTATCACGTGAATTTCCATCCATTTTTATGTCATGTGCTTTATCTCTACGTACATTCTAATGTTTAAATTAAATTAAAGTTTACCCCAAAATTTCCTATTTCAACCCCCATCCACTTTTTACCCCACAAACATATCTGTCTTTGAGGAAAAATACCACGTGACCTCAAGCACCCAATCATCGAGCGCTGTTTGTTTTTAGATTGGAACTTTACCGGAAAGTCCCAAACCTTCGAATCCTGGCCTGTGGTGGCGATGGAACGGTCGGTTGGATTTTATCGGTTCTGGATAAACTCGCGTTGTCTCGGCCGCCTCCAGTGGCCATTCTACCGCTGGGGACTGGCAACGATTTGTCGAGGACTTTGAACTTCGGACCGGTGAGTGCAGGTTATAAACTTAGGTAAACAAGAAGGTTTGATGTAGGAATACACAAGTCAGTACTTGTGTTGTGATGAGGTAAACCAGTCATGCAAAAATGTCTTCTCAACAATGATCTGTGTGTGTTTTTATTGAGATTACAAACTGCAATAAAATCGCATTTTTAATCGGTTTTGTCATGGTGGTTACATCGTGAATTGGAAAAGTTGAGTTCACATTTCTTTTAACATAACACTGTGTAAATTTGTGGTTTTTAAAACAGGTGAAATCTTTATCAGCTTTTATAACACTTCCTTTCGTTAGGCGCAGTTAATTTGTTGGCGAGACTAATTCAACAAACTGCTGGCAAACGGAACTATTTGCAGTATAATTGCAGTAATAGAAAACCTCCGAGATAAAGGTTACAGATCTAAGTAGGAATTGAGTTTTTGACTGCCAGAAAATATGTCAAATGACAGACTTGTCAATCGTAGATCAAAGTATAAACTGCTTAAATTCGAATACAGGGTTACACGGACGAAACTGTGCCGAAGATCTTACAAGGAGTTGAAGAGGCGAGACCAGTCAAGCTGGACAGGTGGAAAATATATGTTGAGAAAAACGAGCAAGCTCTCCTCACTTCGAAGCACACAGAAGATGATGACGTGAGTTTTCTACGTTTCGACAAACGCTCTTGTCATCTGGTTTGGAATTTCTTATTGGTACCAAGCCGTGGATGTTGCGCTTAACGATTCAGTAAATCCATATAATTCGCTGGACTCGTGATGAGTTTACCGCGTTCAGGCGTTGTTCCGCTCACCCAAGATAAAACGAAATAAACATCACGTGTTGTTGTAGGTCAGCTTCCCAGCTTCGGAGGACAACCAGCACATGACAGGGGTTGACCAACCTCCTTTGGATGTTGTGAATAATTACTTCAGTATTGGATCGGATGCGAATGTTTCACTTGCTTTCCACGAATCTAGAGGTGAGTGGAAACTTGGCAGGGCTGAAACTCAATGTTAGGAGAGCAGTATCTGTGCGCCACCTACCGGATAGATATTTGCACGGGGGATAAGAGCTTAACCAACTCATGTCGTAGAGGAACAAAGGCTGATGCTATAGGTTAAAATCCCACCTACAAATATCTAAAATCTAAAAAAAACATTTATAACTTTTATTAAAAATATACTGGCCCAACTAGTTCTTGAAAGCGACAGGCTATTCATCAAACGTTTCGGCAACAACTCATCAATGATGTAATAAGGCTTGTACCAGCCACGCAAGTATTTATGTGTGTGAGTGCGAAAATGGGAAGATAAGAAAAAATTTATTTAAATTAATTTGAAATCTCGCAATTGTCTATTTCAGCTTTGTGCCTGTAAACTTCGGATTAACCGGAGAACGACGGGCGATTTTAACGCTGTCGTCGTTTCGTAACAACGCAATATATTTCCAGAGGCTCATCCCGACAAGTTCAAGAGCAGAACTGTCAACAAGATGTATTATGTGAGAGTCGGTGTGGCTGAATATCTCACCAGGCAATCTAAGGATTTGTCCAAACACATCACTGTCGTGGTTAGTAAGTAGAAGCAAGCACTGTCCAACTGGGGATTCTAGAATATCCTAGAACAGTTCGAATCCTGTGTTTCGGGTCGTGTTCTGTTGATTCCTTCGGTATTGATTGTGATTTCTTCCCACAAACTTAATACTTAAGTTGGGAAACATCTTATACATATGAAACAAGCAAGATATTTAATATTTTACAAGTAACTTGTGGTATGCCACTGAATAAGGAATAAAATGTCTTTTATCGTTAGATTCTTTTCGAATAAGTATTTAAAATCTGTTTTTGTGTGAACTACAATCTTGTTTTCCTTCCAGTGCGACGGTCAGAACATCACACCGAAGATTCGGGAACTGAAACCGGTTTGTATCGTTTTCCTCAATATTCCACGCTACAGCGCCGGGACTTCCCCCTGGGGAAGCCCCACCGGTAGCGAGTTCACAGCGCAACGTCATGACGACAAACTCATTGAAGTTCTCGCCTTCAGTCCCAACCAGCTGGTAAGTTTAAGTCTTGCTTTTCTTCGTAAAGCCATCCGCCTTTTTTTTAATTTTTCCGGTATGAATGCACAAGATAATATTTTAATCCCAGAGATTTAAATCAAAGTTCGTTTTTTATCGGCTAATGAGATTTTTTTAAAAGTTTGTGTTTGACGAACAAAAAACGCCTAGAAACACAATGAGGCATTTATTTCCAACGGCTAAAAGGTAAAAAAGTCTCAAATATTTTATAAAGTGACAAAAATGTTGATACGTTATACTGACAGTTATTTCGATGTCCTATGAAATCTTTTTGAATATTGAGATAACAAATATAATTAGATTTTAAACCTTAATTGAAAACGAAATGTTGTGTATTAAATTCCTAATTACCCGAACAAGAAACGTAAACCTGTTATTTGTCATGTATTGCGTCACATGAGTTTGTTGTTACGTCACAGGGGATGATATTTGTTGGGGGTCACGGTGAAAGGTTGTGTCAGTGCAGGTCGGCCTACATCAGAACTTACAAAACTTTTCCAATGCAGATCGACGGGGAACCTTGCAGGTAGGAAATATATTGCCCTGTGTTTCCGCCACTAGAGGCACCAGCAGGTGCCGGTTCTCAACGTTGAGACTTAATTAATATTTTACTCATTCAAGATTAAATCCTTCCAACATCAAGTTTGAGTTTCTAAACCAAGCAAATGTTCTTTACAAATCGAAGAGAAGAATATCCGCAGCGTCAGAGTAAGTTTCCTTTTTTTCTTTTCAACAAAACTCGATAGATTTTCAAACTTGAGTGGATTTTCTAATCAGTGCCAATTCTCCACATCGTATGTTAGCAGCCTTTATTGCAAGTAATGAATATCAGTAACTTCAAGTAATTGCTTTAGCCCGCATCCCCACGACCAAATCAAGATCCGACTCAACCTTCTCACCAACCACGATTTCGACGCTCAGGGAGGGAAGAAAGAGAAGCTTGTGACTAAAGGTTCGTGCTGTCGCGTAATTTCGCTTATTTACCACAACACATGGACTTGAAGAGTAACTTAATTAAAAAACTTGTAAAGAACTTGTAAATAATTAATATGTTTTACTGCAAATTGATGGTGACAACACCGATTGTTGAAACGGGTTACGTCACAATGTATTCACTCTATACCATGATTTAAGATTCTTATGTTTAATTCCGTAACTTCGGTCAAATCAATCGATGAGTGACGAATGATTTGCTTGTGTTTCACACCCAACATGACTGCCGATAAATGTTCGTATGAATGCAATTAACATTTTTATCTTTCAGCTTCCCCCTTCCTTGTGACAGTTGTGATGAGCAATTCAACATTAGATGTTTTGAGAACTTGCCTTGATAGTTTAAACACTGTGAGTAATTTAAACATCTTTGTGGCATCAGTTTTGTTTCCAGACACATGAAGCAACACTTTTATTATCTGTGCCTGTTATTTTACAACATTTTAAAAACACAATTTAAAATATTTGTACAAACCATTGAGCTGACATTGAAATAGTCAACTTTACAACCAACTGTTATTTTGTAAGTTGTGTTCGGTGCTTGTGCCAGCGAATGTCTTTTAAAAGTACGTTATTTCACAGGCGACAACTTCGAACGAACCGGCAGGTGATCGCTGGTTTTTCCTCGATTGTAAGTATGGTTTCTATTCTCCTAATTTAGAGCTGGATTTTGTAAATAAACGAGTTTTTCCGAAATTTCCAGCCAGCGACGATGATCGATTTTACCGAATCGACCAAAACCAGGAAAACCTGCATCTCGTTTGTGACGTCATAACAGCCGATCGCGAACTTTATATTCTGGAAGTTTCCGAGCCACAGACCTCCCCATTACTGGTGAGCGCAACCGCGGCGAGAATTATTCTAGGGTCACGGATTGTTTTGTGAGACGTCTTTGTGACGTCATCTACGAACGATTATATTCTGGTAAATTACGTCATATAATGCATTACGTCTCTTTGGGTAATAAGCATAATCAGGAGTGTGTTTTAAGTGATCCAGATTCAGTTTACAACTTCTACAAAATTGATTTTGTTTCCAGCATTTCCCAGTTCGCTCCAGAACAATCGACAAAAAGTCGGTTCAGTTCCGAGGAAGAGTTCAGAGTGATTCGNGATTATATTCTGATAAATTACGTCATATAATGCATTACGTCTCATTGGGTCATAAGCATAATCAGGAGTGTGTTTTAAGTGATCTAGATTCAGTTTACAACTTCTACAAAATTGATTTTGTTTCCAGCATTTCCCAGTTCGCTCCAGAACAATCGACAAAAAGTCGGTTCAGTTCCGAGGGAGAGTTCAGAGTGATTCGGTTGTCATCGGGTAAGTTGGGATAAATCTTTTCGAAACTACAACAAACTCACATTTAATCTTTCTGTTGTTTAGAGACACAATGTCGGAGCCTGTAGACTTCACTATTCTGGCCCAGGTCAGTTTAGCCTGAAATCTTCCAAGTACTTTCAATGATTGCTTAATGTCTTGCATGCCCCGCTACTTTATACAATAAAAAGGCGACACCTCTAAAGCTTCTGAAAACATTTTGTTGTTTTGTTTAGCAACGATTGTCGATGGTTTCCAACAAATCCGACCTCGAAACAGATTCTGTTGAAACCAGAAGCGGCAACTCGAGCCCCCGAGTGTTCACTTCACAGAAATGTCCCTCCCCGCTAGATGTCGTGTTCGAGCAAACCAAGGAAGAAGAAACGTCATTAAAACCACCTGATGACGCCATATCCCTAAAATCAGACGGAACTGACGTAACACCGGCGTTGGACCCGGAAGTGCCGCAAGTAACCTCAGAAGAAAAAGAGGAAATGACGCAACAATCAAGAGATTCCATGGTTTCTGTCGAAAGTGACAAATTAAAGGAACCGGAGTCATGTGATAAACCTGCTGCTACGTCATCATGTTCGTCTGTGACGACATCGCCTGTTACGTCACAAGTAAGTAACAGAATGTTTTGGATTATTTGAATTTCTTGAGAAATACTTCCAACATTTTGTTTAGCGCGTCTACGAAAGTGACGGTTCGTCATACTCTACGTCAAGCAACGAATACGTCATCACTGATGACGCAGGCGAGGCGTCACAAGGTAAAATTGCCAAGGCACGCCAACAGTCGATGATGACTCAGCGTTCCCCGAAAAAATCCCCCCTGCGACCCGCCCAGTCCAACCCCCCCATCCCGAGCGGTCAGCTGTTGGGGGATTTTGTCAGGTTTGTGACGTCGTCAGTGCGTGACGTAACAGACTGGTATATTTGATGTCGTCGTTTTGTTTTCAGTAAACTGGATGAGAGCGGTGAAAAAGATACGAAGAAGAAACATCGACGGAGCAACACTGACACCGACCCTAAGAAGTGAGTCAGCAAATATCACCGTTACTGAATGCATCAACTGATTTCATTGCGATCTCACCAATCGTTGCAATCTGTAGTGTTCAAATTCCGCCATCTTGTTTTGGGCTGTAGCTTTAAATACTTTGCCATGAATCCCGCAACATTTCCTGCATTTTTTCCCATTAAACTCACAACGATTGAAAATCAAGCATAAAATATTTGCAGGTCACTGGCGAGCGGGGGTCAGATGCTTCTCAGCAACTTCGTCAAAACCATGAAGTTGTCAAGTAACAATCACAATAACAACAACAACAACAACAATAACCTGAATATTACAAACTGTCAAAGCTGCGATGACGTGACGTTGGGTATCCCGGATCGCCATAGCAACCGCCGCACCACGTGTCGTCGTCATAGCTACACCGGGTCACGTGAGAACCAGGTAACAATCGATTTCGAATATTTTCGTTTTATTTCTCTATTTTACATCGAATTTTTTTTGCAGGCTCAAAAAGCGGAAAAGCGATTTTGGTGAGTGTGACGTCACATACCACGAGAATGTTGACGTCATAATCAAGTTATTGTTACGTTTATAGGGACACGCGATTGTTGGAAGCATCACAGCGCGGTGACGTAGATGCAATGAGGAAAGCGGTGCATTGTGGGGCGGACGTGTTTGCGACCACTAGTGACGGGGAAACTGCTCTTCATTGCGCCACAAGGGGGCAGCATCACGACGCTATAACATATTTGACTAAAGGTAAAAGTTGGTTAAAAATATTTCATTTATTTACTTTTGTTTTGTGACAAATTTGTTGGGTTCAATATTTAAGTGTTAACAATGTTTTCTGTAGAAACCCCGGAGATTGTAAATTTGACGGACGCCTCAAAGCGCTCTGCACTGCACCTAGCGGTCGAATTTTGCGATAAAGATGTTTGTGTTGGTTTGGTTCGGGCTGGTGCAACTATTGGGATGGTTGACGCTATGGTGAGTGGTATGGTTCACATTCAGCCACGGTGGATGTGTTGTCCCGATGCATGTGTTAATCACATCAAGATTGGGCAGGCATCATTAACCAGTCTGTGTAGCTTGGTTGAGCCAGCCCCGGATAGTCGTGGGTTCGAATCCCACCGGATTTTTGTTTAAATTGTTGTGTGAGTATAGTGGCAGGAAGGCCTGATCCGGTATTACGCCCTTTTAGGCCTTGTTCTGTAGTTTATACAACTTATCAACAGTAAAAACGTGTTGATTTCATATCTTGCTTTTAATTCACGGTGAAAAAAATCAGATTTCATTTGCCTGTTCACCGAACCAACGTTTTTTCGCGGGGTTCGAACCCGAAAACGAATCCCGATCAGTTTTTTATGTCTGTGTGTAGGTCGAGCGCCTCAATCCATTTGACTAAGTTACTTTATTTGCATTGCAGGGCAACAGCGCCATCGACCGGGCAAAATTAACAAACGATACGTCACTAATCGACTTTCTGAGGTCAGAGCAGAACTCGAGATTAAAAGCTGTCATGCAGATTTCGCCCGAAACAGACTTATAACAAAATCACCTTCCGATCATCCGGTGCAAGTGTTACGTCACAATACTGTATGTGTGTGACGTCACAATGACGTAAAGGCATCTGGTTCTTGCGAGTTTTGTCCATCTGGTGGTACTCCCTACGTCATCAGTTTCATCAGCGTTATGACGTAACAACCGTAAAGCACTTAAACTGAAGATCTGGGGTCCGAACCCCGCGAAGGTTGGGAAGTTGTCGGCAAAAACTTTTACTGATGCTTATTCTCTCCCACGTTCGAAGCTAAGGTACCACAGCAAACTAGACAAACATTCCACTACTTTTTCGGTACTGTACCTTATACCTTGTGCTTTGTTTTTCGCAAATGTGAAGCCCCAAGACAAGACAACATTCCGACTTTGTTTTTTAGTTTTTACAAACTACTTACTATTTTTGCTCTTCTACCAATTTTACTTTTTCCGCTTTGTTTCAGTATTACAAAATACCTAATTTACTTCCCCGTTGTAAGTGATTCGTCAAAGTGGCAAAATGTCAAAGTTTCGACGTTGATTTTTACGTGAAAATTCGTGCAGTATTTTATTTTGCACTTTGAAAACAATTTCTACAGCTGCAAACAATTCAATCGGAAAATTTTGTGAAAAACTATAATAATTTCTTTGCACCGTATTTTTTGTTTCATCCCAATTTTTCTCACAGCGATCGCCATTTTTTTTATTACGTCATCATCTTCCTCCTGTGACGTCACTGCATGTTTTGTTACGCTTAAATCGCCGACAAACTTCAACAATCGATTTGTTGTTCTGTTTCTGACGTACATTATTATTCAGATCGGGTTCATGATTTTTTCGTGCAATAAAAGTTGATGTCTTCATTAATTTTTTCCGCCCAGTGATTTATCGTTGTCTTGCTATGGTGACGTGAATTAAATGACGTTGCGCAGTGACGTCACCGTCACAGAAGGCAATTCATTATTTAAATTTATTAAACTTTATTAGTTAAATTTTAAAATTGCTTGTTACTGCATAATTTCCCGCAATTTTCGCTAAAGCAGAAATCGTTTATTTCACACGCGCACAACGTTTGTCTAGTAAATTTGGCGCGAAACGGAAACCAATGAGACTTTGTGCCACACGGTGGCGCCAGTGATTAATTTTTCATGTCGGTGACGTTTGGCCATCACACATGAAGCTGACTGTTGCGAAATCAATGCAAGTTAGTGGAAACCCCAGTAATTATATCATGGATGACGCAGTGTAATTGTAATTCAGTAGTCAGTGTTGTACTTTGGTCAGCTTAGATCAGTCGGAAGTTTATGTTTACCACCTGACACATTGTTATGTAACAGGTTTGCGTACTTGAAATGTCAACACAGCAACATTGTGTGTCAAGGGTCTGACCTAAGTGAAGGATTATTGCAGGAGACCCCAGTAGTAAATACTGGATCTGTCCTGAAAGTAAGAAGTATTTTTAAGTTTAAAACCCGTGAAATAATGCAAGACGATGTTTTATCGGTTTCTACTATGGAGTCGCGTTACCTTATTTGGTTTTAAGCTCACACGAAGTTTACAAATAATTCTTAGTTTCTGCTTCTACGCGACAAAGTTTTGTAGCGACAGGCTTATCTACTATCAGTTGTGTCGTGCGTCATGATTGTCGCGTCACAATTTCCGCTATCACGTCATAGTTGCTGGTTGATTAAAAGCATCGAAGTTGTAATGAACCATGGACAAGCCAAGATCTGTTGCAGTTAGATTTCGAGTTATATCATGGCAAAACCTTTTTAGATTAGTTGGTAGATCGCCAGTAGCGAATAGTTTTAGGTCGTAAGTTCAAATCTCATCACAACAAGTTTGTGTTGTTCCATCTTACGTTGTCTGCACCCAAGGTTGGGTTGTCTTGTGTGCAATTAAGCAATATTTGTTTGGTGAACACGTCTTTAATCTGTTCTTTCATTTCAGTTTGTTTGTAAATTAACCAGCCGACACTATGCCCTACCTTTACTTCCAAGGATGGAAGGAGACATTGTGGGGAACCCCCCACTGTGATATCAGGGTTTCAAGCCAAGAAGACATCGGACTGTTGGATTTAATCCCGGGCGCATTTCAGGCAATTCAGGGGGTTTCCACGAAATCAGCAGTGATCGATAGCGCCCACTCGCGGCGGTATTCATTCACCGGGTTTTCGTCTGTGAGTCGAAGCCAATGCTCAACAATGTTTTTAAGTTTGCTTAACTTCCTTCACAACTCCGGATGGGATTTGGTGGTTTGGGAGCAGGAGGTCGGAATCAGCGGCTCAGTGTTCAAGAAGCGATGAACCAAAACTTAACAACGCTTTGTTTAAACAAAAAGAAGTTAATGATCCAGATCTTACCACAAACTAGTTACTATCCTGTAGCACTGTCTATTTTTTTAAATTAAGTTTGTTTTTGAAACAACTATTTGTCCAACAATGACGTTTTTACTGAGTTTCTAAACTATGTGGCATTCTGTATTTTGCTAAAACGTGCTTTGGAAAACTGCGGGTTTTTATCCGTATTTATTTGTTGTTTGTTTCTTTATTCGCAATAACGGCTAACTTAGTCATACCGCTATTCATTACACATCATGGTTGAAGCTCGCCTATTTTTTGTAATTATGAATTAATTTTACATAGATGTGTCCTTCGTCTTTTGTGGTGTTTATTAATTTTGACGATTTGTAATGCATTTATTTCTAATCTAAACAGAAAATTTATCTTCCTTTCAGACGATCTACCCTACAGTAGTGGATAAATTGCGACATGGTATTTTTAAATATGTTTCTTTGCGGAGGAAACTTCCGCAAAATCAGAATCGAAGTTCGAGTTGCTCGATTGGAGGATCGCGAAATCCTTGCTCGCATCCACGAAGCACTGGCTGAATTCGGAGGAGGGCAAGTAAAAGGTTACGACAGCCCTGATCCATTTATGAAAACTTTCTCGATTTCGCCACTGCATCAGATGAACGGTACCTCTCATTCTGCTAGGTACATCGCGTTCTTCTCCCGCATGGAGCAGCTTGGGTGGGAACTTTACGCGGGAAACAATTTCTCCGACAAAGGAATGATTTTCCGAAAGATACAGCCCGCTCATCGGACGTAACAGCAAGCCAAGCGTCAGGATCTTTGTGGACAATCATATCACTGTGAAAATCGTGCAGAGGACGAAGCAGGGACGGTTGTTGGCTAACACGCGAACAATTCGATGGCTCGCATATGAACAAATCTGCTTCAATGTGGTTTTCAGCCTTTTTAAGCCAAAGCAAATTAACTAGAAATCTGGCTGAAGGGACCAAACCTCAGAATATCGTTTCAACAGACGCATTCAGTGGAACATTACAAACTTCAGGCAAATTACGCTTCGTGCCCGAGCAACCCACTCGCCACAATTAAATAGCTGAGCCTTCCTGCTCGGCAGTGTATAGGTTGAAGTTTTGTGTGAACATTTGTTGCCTTGTGTTTGGTTCCTTGTGTGTCTCTCGTTGTGTAAACAATTAAATTGTGCTGGCAGCTTCTCAGTGATCAGAGGGTGGATTAAAACCAGAGTGGCTACTAGATTGATGTAACATGATGCAAAATGTGAAATATCTTTTGCTGATGTTGTTGTAGATATGTTTGTTAGTTCATTAACATAGCTGGTGTGTTTTAAACTTGGTTTTAAATTTCATTACCCACGACTTTATTGTTTCCATTCGCAATTTTAACACACATGAAAAAGAAACGGAATCTCACCTTGTCTTTCCAAGATTTTGACTTAAAGGCGAATACAACACAGAAATCTTACAAACACAAGTAGCTCTGCTGCACCTAGCGGTGGAATGTTGGGAGTGACGTAACGCGATCGCTTCAGTTGAGCGTGATGCCGTGCTTGTTGGCGCGGAAATTCTACAGCGATTATGGTCAACAAGACACAAGACAGACGCGCGCGCTCGTTCTACAGCATCAGGAGATTGAAGCTTGTTGGAACGATGATGAAGTGAAGATCTGGTAAATAACGTAGTTGGGTGGCCTGATGGGATTCGGATGAGTTTTATTGATTAACCTCAATTAAAAATTACGAGATTTAAAGCAGTTTTTGTTTTTTGTTGATATTTTTGAAATCGTGTATTTGGTAGATCTCTAAATGAGAGCATGAACTGAGATGATTTTGTGAGAAACCCCAATGTATGTTACTTTGTTGATTAACTTCCCGCTGTGAGTTTTGTTTATTTTTCTGCACCTACTTCATCTTCAGAAAGTCTTCTACTCCATCCTCAATACAATGGAGTTGTCGATGGAAGATCCGAGACCAGTAAGCACCAATCAAGAATTCGCCGAACTTAGAAAAGACCTTGCCGGTAAAAAGCAAATTCGTGTCCACTAAATGGCGCACAGCTACTGCTCTCGTAATTTTGCATTGAGTTGCTTCTCGGTCATCTCCGTATCTTCTCTGCTCATTGCATGACACGCTTGTTGACAACACTTCGCGGCAGTTTGTATGATTATTGTCCAGATATTATTTCAATATTTAGTGGTCACTGGAACCCATGTACATTGTCTTCGCCCTAACACTGCTGTTAAGTCATGACCGAACTCAAAGAGTAAAATTTAAAATTTATTTAATATCTACAAGCAGTTGTCGTAGAACCCAATACATTACATCGACCGCGAGCCTGTAATGTGTTGAGTCAAATCTCCTAGATGTGTTGGATCAACATGATTAACTTCATCTTCTTCCAGCTTACAAGAAGAAGACTTGGTGGACAGTCCGCATCCTCATCGTCATCGCCTTCCTCGTTTCTTGCGGAGTTCCGGTGATAATCTGCGGAATTATGTTTCTCGTCACTGAAACCGATCCACCATCGACAGGTTAAAGTTGACATGTCGGGAGCTCTGCTTCGTAATTCTATATTTGATAAATTTTAGATTTTAGACAACCCCCCCAATGCAAATACAAATTCCCCCCAGTTAAGAATCCCTGCATGGTCTATTTCATAGTTCTGCGACACAATTTTCACCCTCTTTGTTTGATAAAGACGGTTTTAAATGGGTGCAACTTAATAAAACTTGTTGACACATTAAGTAAAGCAACATAGCAAAAAAAACGTTAAACTTTTAACCAAGTGAATAAATTTAACCATCCTATTAATACCCACCTGTTATTTTGTGTTGAAACTTCGGTTTATTTTGACAGGTATTGGTACAATCATGCTCCCTATAGGCTGTGTGTCGCTGTTTGGGGGGGCGCTGGTTTTCTGTATTTGCCGAAAGAATATCGCCACCAAGCGGCAGTACCAAGGAATCCTGGGCCGTCGCGGGATGGACCCACATCCGGGACACCACAGTCACTTTAATCCTGAGCGTTTCCGTCAGAACGAGGTACCCCACAGCTCCGGACGCACCGCAAGGGGGATTCCCCCGCGTAGGGAACGACCGGCACGTGGAAATTCGGCCCGCTCATCGGATGACACCCCTCCCCCTCCCTACTACTCGGTGATTGAAGAATTGTGAAAGGCGCGCGCGACGAAACAATTACGTCACAATAGCCATGCAAAATATTTTCCATCAGTCGTTGTTGTCATGGTTACCTGATGCAAAAACTTACCGAATTCGTATAAACGTGGTTCAAAGGATTTAAAACCTTGGTGTGCGCGCAGCCGAATGGCCAAAATATTAAAACCACAACCGAATGAGCACCTGACTGCTCCGCCAAGCCCAGATAGATCAGGATTCGAAAGAACTTGACTCCCTATGACGTTACTCACATCCAGGGGTCACGTGACTGTTGTTATGACAACGTTCCTTATCATGTCGCGATGTTACTGATTCCACAGTGTTTCTTAACGCACTTTCTGTTCCACTTTCCTCGCTTTCGCTATTATCGCATTCCGCGCTGTTCAATCGTTTAGTTGTGGATTTGCTTTCTAAGGTGTATTTACAACTTTAAAGTCCTTGCGTTTTTTTTTGTTTTTTCTCAAATCACCAGTGGAAAGTTTTTTTTGTAGATGTAAATTTCAAAATTGTCTTGAGGCTTCGCCAAAAATTGTGCCCAATTATTTCACACGAAATGACCGTTTACCATGCGATTATTGGCGTCCCACGTTTTCTGCCCCTGGTCAAATTTGGTAAATGAGGTCGTCGACTTCAGGCTAGTAGTTGTTCTTGGAACTTTGCTAGACCTGTTGCATGAATATTGAGATGTAATGTTGTGAAAGGTTGGTGGGTTTGTGCTGCCTTGAAATGTTGAGTCCAGACACGAAAATTTTTATGGAATCTGCTTGTGGTGTTGGTTTGTTATCAGACGCGTGAAAATTTGTTTCTAAGTTTAAATCGATAATTTTGGTTGTCAGTCGTGAGTTTCAAACTCCAGCTTGATTCAGCTGCGTCGATTATTTCAGCAGACGTGTGCGACGTTTTCATGCGGAACCTTGGAAACTGAACACCGTAAAATTGCCAAACCCGCAATTGCAAACCTCACTTTGACTGAACAAACAACTTTGTTTGTGTTTTTTGCCGTTTGTTGAAAACATGAGAGGCTTTGGTAGACCATGGTAAACTGGAAATTACTTGAAACAACCTTCACATTTTGGGTAGTTATTTTTTTCGTGTTTTCATTTCAAAAGCAAATAATTCCGAATTTTAATGTTTTTTAGTGGCACTTTAGACTCATATGCAGAAAACTTTCCGCACATAAATGACCCAAATGTCCCCAAAACTGATGTTTAACTTCTTCAAAATCAGTTTATGTACAAAAATCAAAATGCGAACTAGTTTCACCTTTTTCGGATTTTATACTGAACACAACAAATCTAACACAGCAGTTGAGAACAGTTCAAGTTCTACAAATACAAATCATAATTTTCAGAGTTGCGAAACCCCCGAAACTTGGTTGGGTTATTTTGGGTCCCCGAATTTTCCCACTTTGCACTCGAGAAGTTATCCCCCCCCCCCTCTTTGTCGCGCGGTGTGGCTGCGCAGTGACGCCGAACCGATACGGATCACTGATTTGCAGTGTTTGCGATGTTTCAAACTCACACGGGAACTGGTGATAAGATATCAACTTTAGGCGTGGTTCAGTTTGTGTTTAACTTCAAAGTCATGTTCATATCCTGGACTGCGTTATGTTGCTGGTAAAGAAGTGTTGGATAGGGGATACTTATTTTTATTGTTATTTTGCAAAGTGTCAAAACTATTTTAATTGCTTGGACCATGTTCCCGACCACAACAAATTCCATACGTTCAGACGAGACCAGTTTTAGCGTTTTGGCAAATATATTACGTTGATTTTTGCTGACTGGATTTTTGGAACTGAACTTAGTCGGGAAAGGTTTTTTGAGGAATTTTAGAAAAACTTTCGGCAGTTGCAAAACAGCAAGTCATTCCAGCGCAGACACGAGATATTTTTTCGGGTCTGTTGAGCACGCAGTTACAAAGTCTCTGTATGCCGTTTGCTAGGTTGCTATGGACCATGACAGAGTTTAAGCATT
Source organism: Phallusia fumigata (assembly GCA_008931825.1). Classification (NCBI taxonomy): domain Eukaryota; kingdom Metazoa; phylum Chordata; class Ascidiacea; order Phlebobranchia; family Ascidiidae; genus Phallusia; species Phallusia fumigata. Next base: position 38,969 of record QXVZ01031157.1, read on the forward strand.
CATAACCTCAATCGATTGAATTTTTCGGTAATTTCTGTTGGATTTGCAAGATGGCAAGTTACGAATCTCAAAGTCCACCTCCATCCTATCAAAGTATGTGGAGATTTTATTCCAAGAATAGTTCAGAATGATTGACAACAAACATAACTGCCAAAGAACTTTGAGTAAATACGTCGTAATACAAACGTTTCAACAATCGCTGATGTCATCATCAGAGGCTAAAAATGTTTTCACTAGATACAAATTCTCTAAAAGTTATGTTTTAATTTAGGTACTTTTCTTGTGTTTCTAAATTTGTAAAATGTTTTTGTCACTTTTACGTTTCCAATTGGTTACGTCTGGTTTCTCGCGATTAGTTTTCAGGGCGAGTTTGAAACCTGTTGTCGCGTACAATCGTAGCCGAGTTGGAAGTAAAACTCAACTTTTTGAGAATCTTCTTCNTTTTTCGGCTTTTATACTGAACACAACAAATCGAACACAGCAGTTCAGAACAGTCCAAGTTCTATAAATACAAATCATAATTTTCAGAGTTGCGAAACCCCCGAAACTTGGTAGGGTTATTTTGGGTCCCCGAATTTTCCCACTTTGCACTCGAGAAGTTATCCCCCCCCTCTTTGTCGCGCGGTGTGGGTGCGCAGTGACGCCAAACCGATACGGATCACTGATTTGCAGTCTTTGCGATGTTTCAAACTCACACGGGAACTGGTGATAAGATATCAACTTTAGGCGTGGTTCAGTTTGTGTTTAACTTCAAAGTCATGTTCATATCCTGGACTGCGTTATGTTGCTGGTAAAGAAATGTTGGATAGGGGATACTTATTTTTATTGTTATTTTGCAAAGTGTCAAAACTATTTTAATTGCTTGGACCATGTTCCCGACCACAACAAATTCTAATCGTTCAGACGAGACCAGTTTTAGCGTTTTTGCAAATAGATAACGTTGATTTTTGTTGACTGGATTTTTGGAACTGAACTTAGTCGGGAAAGGTTTTTTGAGGAATTTTAGAAAAACTTTCGGCAGTTTCAAAACAGCAAGTCATTCCAGCGCAGACACGAGATATTTTTTCGGGTCTGTTGAGCACGCAGTTACAAAGTCTCTGTATGCCGTTTGCTAGGTTGCTATGGACCATGACAGAGTTTAAGCATTCATAACCTCAATCGATTGAATTTTTCGGTAATTTCTGTTGGATTTGCAAGATGGCAAGTTACGAATCTCAAAGTCCACCTCCATCCTATCAAAGTATGTGGAGATTTTATTCCAAGAATAATTCAGAATGATTGACAACAAACATAACTGCCAAAGAACTTTGAGTAAATACGTTGTAATCCAAACGTTTCAACAATCGCCGATGTCATCATCAGAGGCTAAAAAAGTATTCACTAGATACAAATTCTCTAAAAGTTATGTTTTAATTTAGGCACTTTTCTTGTGTTTCTAAATTTGTAAAATGTTTTTGTCACTTTTACGTTTCCAATTGGTTACGTCTGGTTTCTCGCGATTAGTTTTCAGAGCGAGTTTGAAACCTGTTGTCGCGTACAATCGTAGCCGAGTTGAAAGTAAAACTCAACTTTTTGAGAATCTTCTTCGAGCAAATTAAAATTAGCTGAGATTTTATAGGACAAAATTACTTGGAAGCAAACCACTTTACTTGGAAAGGTTTCGGAAAAAATGCTGTAATCGACTTAACCACGTATTAACTGTTGCTACCAGGCATTGTATAAAGATATGCAGGCTCGTTCGGCAAATTTATTTTTGCGTACCGACGTTTCGACGTCCTACTCAGCTTGAAATATAAATGCACTTAAAGATTTTTTCATAGAAAGTGCCGTTGTCAAAGAGTTTTTTGTGTAGGTTTGCTGACTGGAAGAAAGTCGTCGAACTGCATCAAGGTCCTCATCATCCTTGGCGCGCAGATCGTTGCAGGAGGAATCTTCCTAGCAACCACGGGATTCTTCTCACACAAAGGAATTGGAATCGGCGTCTCGATGTCCGGAGTTTTCCTTCTTACTGTGGGTTTGACGCTTTGCGTTTGTCGCAGAGGTTCAACAACGCCCGTTCAATCTGAGGCCGATGACAGCTCTGTGTATCGGCTACATCGACTTCCGGAAGCTTCTTCCGGCCCAGAAACTTGGGTTGAAAGTCCGCCGGATTATTCAGAACTTCCCGGGGTCTCGTCAGGAGAAATCTATGACACTTTGCCCCCACATTATAATGATGTGGTTAAGACGAAGGAACCAGAGAAAAAGTGATGCTGGTAAACTCTTTTGCCGTTTCTTCCCAACTCTCCTTTATCTTCAAATACTTATCTGAAAGTGTGTAAAAAACGTTTTGTTTTATTCGACCAATTGTCAAACTACGCATTGGGGATTGACCATCGACTTTACAGAATATCAGCGAAAAACGTTCTCCCTACTTTTTTGTACATTTTCACCCGATGTATATGCAAAGCACAATATGGCTGCCTATATCTATTGTATACTTGTGGTTGTTTTGTTCCCTTTACTTGAGTTTTTGTAAAATCGTGTTTGCACTTATTGCTGTTAGGTTTGCTACTTACCACAAGTCCTAAACCTGCATGACATTGTTTCCTATTTTATCGCATCTTATTGAAAAATTTTTGCAAAAACAAACGCTTGGTTAATGGTTTTTGTCCTTCCGACATTAAAATCATTTTATCACTATGATTTCTATGTCCAACGTTCGCTTGTTTTCTTTTAAAAATCAGCTGGTCAGGTTGAAAGGTTAGGAGCGATACGCAAGACTAATTCTGTACAACTGCTAACCGCATAGCAAAAAGTAAGCGACGAAAACAAGGATGGAACTTTCGAAGTCAGGCCTGGACGAATCGCGATGGACTTCAAATACACTTCAGAGATCCAGCGACCAAGCAAGGAACGTTTTGATCAAAACCAGAGCTCGAAAATTACGTTATTCTGAGTCAAAAACGTCGCATACTACTATCCATGTAAGTTTTGATTTTCTTAATTCTGTGAGTATTAAACTGTGCAAAGTTTGTATGTTGTACAGGGAAAAATGTATGAATTTCTTGCTGTTAGTTTAAATTCAAGGGCTTGCACTCAAATAAACTTTAAACAAACATAAAATGAAACAAACAAACAAACAAAACAGATAGTTATGCCCACTATTAAAATACTAGCACTTAGGCAAACGCATCTTTGTTGATTTGGATATACCTGTGCTGTATAATTAGATTCCAGTTTCCTGATTTCAGGATCCAACAGTACACACAACTTTAGACGATGCATTTTCAAGTGTGATGTCATCACTGTCAACGTCTACACGACAATGCCTCGTAAGTGACCAGTTTCTGTTTTATGTGTTAAATTTTGTGATTATGACCTTAAACTGTTGGCCAAACAAGTTATTGTCCCATTTTCAGTTATTGAATTTTCCCAAGTTTAAATTTTATTATTAAAAGTTAATTTCTAAGTTTTAATAATTTTCGAGTAATTTTCAACATTCGTACAAGTCTATGTGTTTTCATAATGTCAAGGATTTTGCACTTTCACAACCAGTATCTATTATTTCATCCATCAATTGATTTCCAAAAACAAGTTTTAATGAAGATGCATTTTGATTTGTTTCACATTTATAACTTTATTGTGCAATTATTGGTCTTTTAAATGCAAAACTTACTTATTTATGTACAGGTAAAATGTGCTGGAACTTTTTGGTGTTTAATGATCTTTTAACGTCAAATTTGCTGTTCTACTTAGTCTTAAGCTTATGCTTTGTACCATCAAACCACACAGGCTGGTGCTACTGTCACTTGTTTTTCAAGACTTATGATTCTTTGAGAATGTTTTTCAGTAAAATTTTGTTCTTGCAATACAGAAATATTATCGAAGTACTGAACCTTCAGCACAAAGCAAACATGACTTACGATTTTGTCACAAATACCTACAACCAAAGTTCACGGAATTGCAAAGAAGAAATCCGGTAAAATAACTTTTGATTCTAAAATGCTTACACATAAAAGATTGTTTGTGCTGAATATATTCCCAGTATTTGCAATGTTTACAAATTTATTTTTAAGTTTGCCTATTCTGATCCATCATTCTTATAAAGTGAAAAATTGTACCATAGTGAATTTAGGTGTGGGAAGTGCATACAAATCCCCATTTTATTAAGATTATGTAGCTATACCAAACTGGAGAAGGTATTTGCTAACACAAGAAATTTTAATAGCTGCCATTTTTATCACAGCTTGACAGAAGAGAGGGGTTGAATATTATCGTTGCCCCAGGGACGTACAGCATAACTGCTGGTTCCCATGGCGATAAAGCTCATCAACAAACTCATATCGTGCGAGTGGGTCACGGTGAAACAGCATCACTTGATTTCCATGTTTGAAGTTAAAACTGCAATTACAGAGACTATTGTTGCAAAAGGATTATGTTGTTCACCACAACTTTTTTTGCTTGCCACAATAAGCCTGTTTGTATCAAAGAAGATAAGCTGTTGGTCAAATTTACCGTAGAAGTCTAAGTTCTATATTTGTTTTTAATGCATCCAACATGTTTGGAAACATGATCTACATTGGGAAAGATATTTGACATTGAAAGGTTGGTGTAATATTACATTAGATCCTTGGGTGCCTGTGCTTTGTTCTGGCCTTTTGTAGCCCCCAGGACTTGGTTAACAGATGGTGTTGTGACATGCAAGGAGCAAACAAAACATACCTAACACCAGGTGGCGCTGCTGGTTTGTCTTCAGTGCATTTTAAAATTCACCCACTTTTAAGGCATTTTGAATTATTGCTAAGTAAGTCTGTAATAAATGTTAAGGCCATGTGATTTTCACTGTGTTTTATGTAAAGTAAATGAATAATAAAAAATCTTGTTGTTATATTTCTCATATGGTTTGCAACAAAGACTGAAGATTACTCAAGACACAGTGAGCAATATACAATGTTGTTTATTTACTGCATAGCAATTACATAGGCACACTAACAGATAAGTATGTATATGCAGCAGTCATCTACTTATAACAAGTCTCATAAAAATTTTTACAGAGCTTCTTCATTGGGATAAAAAAACCAAGTCTGTAAAATTGCTGACCTCAGCATTTTTATGGTTTAGGTAAAAAAAAATGCTGATGTCAGCAACATTACACTTGACGAGAAAATTGTCAGGAAGTTGCACCTTGCTAACATCAGAATCATTATGCAAGTCCACATTCACCTGACATTAAATTTTGAAGTCACCAATTGACTAAATGAAAAAAAATAGACAAAATGGAAGTTTTCAAAGTGCTTCAGGTAGGTTTGGACTGAATTACAAACAACATCTCATTAATAATGCACTGCAAATTCAATATTATTATTTCAACATAAATATCTTATTTCTAAATGGGTATTTCCTAAAAAAGTTGAAGAAGTCAATTTCCACAAATTTTATCTGCATAAAGTAGAGCAATTTTGCAAAATGCAATCTTGTAGACATGTGGGGTAAATTCAAAATTAAAACTGATACATTAAATTATGGATACAATCGACTGCATGTGCACATAGGAAAGTTGAAAGTAAGTGTTTACATTTTGTTCTGCAATATCCAATCAATTGTAGTCATTCAACAAGCTAAAAACCACCAGTCTAAAGTTATCAATGACAGCACCTACAGCACGAAGCCTAAAAATGTGTAACAGTCAATAATAAATTGTCACTACTCAAATACCTTTAAAAAATGGCAAAGTAGGTATATCACAGCTTGACAATATAAAACATTTGTTTAAACCTTAAATGGCAAGATGGGTGAGCTGTAAGTTTTAAATCATCATTTACAGGAGTCATCTACATGTTTCACAGAGGATGACTCGTTTATTGATAGGAAAGCAACTTGCCAACCTTGCCATTTTACAGTAACCAATATATTAATTGAACTGGAATCATTCCAGTTGTTGACTTCAGTAATTTTGTTTCAACAGCACGCAGGGACATCAAACTAATGTTTGACTTTCCTTTTTATCCGATCTATCATCTGATTTTTCACTCAGCAACTGATGATCTTTTTTCATTTCAAGACTTTTTACAATTGAATAGCTCCCAGTACCAGTAAGAACCAGTAGATTTGAAATCCACCATAATGCGGTCTTGATCTAAAACAGGAAAAAGTTGGGTGGTTATGTGCTCAGTCCACCAGCTACATCCACAAAATCTGGCCTCAACAATGGCACAGTGATTACAATCTTGTGCTCACAAATCAGTTTTAAAAATACTCACGAAGCTTGTTTTTTTCATAAAGTGTTAAACTCAACCAAACTTATTTCATCACCATAAAAAATTCAAAAATGAGCCAACAAAATAACAATCCAGATATTTCAGGACTACATAAAAGCTAAGCTCAATACAGGTTGCATTTTTTACCTCATGATAATACATGACAGCAATAACAGTTTGAAGACAGGCTTTGGCCACTCCACTAACTGTGTGGGTCACTGGAGTTGTAACTTTAATTTCCAGCCCAACCACAAAGCCCATAATGAAACCAAAGAATCCAGATGCGCACATGTACATCCAAAACAGGCCATCCAACAATCTTGGAAAGGTCCATAACTCACCCACCTATGAGAAATGCATAAGCTTGCTTTAAAAAGTGTTCAAAATAGGGAAAGATTCTGTCTGGAAACAGTTTAATTATGTATGTAGGATTTATATGTTTCTTTTAACACATGTCAATCAAGTATTTATTTGTGTTGACAACTTACAGGAAACTTTTTCTACAGTGTTGTCAGTTTTAAGATGAACTTTAATGCTTAAAACTTAATTAAACAGCTTGTAATTTATTTATTTTTTTTAATTTGCAACCTTTGATTTTTACCTCAGTGAGTATAATGGGAGGTAGAAAGATGAAGCAAGCATTGACATTGTTGTAGAATGTTAATTTCCATATGTCCCCATCCATAGATGGTAAAACCTTTTTGATGTAAATTGCATTTAATGCAACCATGGCACTTGCTGCTACACCATATACTACTCCCTTCACCGACAAACCATCTAAAAACAATGTGGATTGTTTCATTGTACAGTTGTTTTAACCATATAATGTTATACTAGAGCAGAGGTGGGAAAACTACAGACAAATCCAGTCCACAAAGCCCCATTAAACTGGCCCATCAGATGTTATAACAAATAAGTGCATTAATTATTTCATTTTCTGTTTGCCGTTTGCCTAGGATTTTAAGGTTTTACTATTGTTCTTGTCCACACTTGCACGGCCACCCAAACAAAGTTAAAGAAAAATGTGGTCATTCGACCAACGCAATTGCCTAACCCTCTGCTAAATATAAAATTTTAAATGCTGCAAATTATAATGGAACCCACAAAGGTTCCAGTATATCTGATAGCTATGTCATGACATTGTGTTGTCAACTGTCACAAAGAAAGTGTTTGTTCGAAAACAAAGAAAGGAAATATTAAAATAGGTTTACCTAATGATTCTCCCTCTTGATTGACACCCAGAAAGAATCCACCAATTATAACGCTACAACAGACAAGAGCAGGAATAGTTGTCTTTTTACCTGGAAAAAACATTTTTAGACCATTGTTGCTTTGTCAGTATACTGCCAGGACCTTTGAAAGTCATCAGCACTAACCCAAAAACCTAAGTAGTCGCAGATAAACAAGCTATAGACTTTGATACCTTTTTTTCTTCTTCTCAAAAACTATTCTATTCTGCTGCACATTCCATTCTTTAACTTGCACTACATGTGGTTAAGCCGCCACAATTCAATGTCACTTACCCAGTATAAAATAAGTGAAGATGAGGCTGAAAATAGTGACAAGGGACCTCGCTACAGTGTAGAATGCAATTCCGACTTCCAGCAAGCAGAGGTTGTTCAAAGTAATCATGCTGACAAACACAACACTAAGTGGAAGAGCTTCTCGGGATAATTTCTGATCAAAAACCAATGCTGGAAATGTGAGTGAACCAGGGCATCTAAATATAGAAGGCAAAAATGATATAATTTATTTTGAATTTCTGACTGCCACATGTTCAACTTTTTGACAACCTCTTTGATAATAATATGCAGCCAAATTAGTTGACCAACAAAAAGTGTGGATTGAGTGATATAAATTTGACACAAAACATGTTTTGAAATAACCAGGTTTACCTTGAAGCGACATAGCTGCATAAATAACAAAGTCCAACTGTGACAACACACTGAAACCATGTAACAAACAGTGGAGCATTCAATTTCAGGTCGTCACTCTGAAATAAAAGTAACAAACAATCTTTGAGAAAACTGGTTAAATAGTATTGGTAACTGGATATATATTTACAAAGTAAAATTGTTCATATAAACTCACCTTTAGAAGATACTTGTTGAGAAATACAAGACTTATGCTAACCGACCAATATAACGCCACAACACCAACTACTCTCATATATTTCATCAACAACGACTCTTTCCTCATGTTTTCTTCTGTTTCCTCTTGGTTTTCTTTCATAATCTTCTAAAAAATATAATGGTTTGGTTGTAAACAAAACACATGTTTTGACCACTAAAGAAACACAATAAACATGGCAAAAACAGCCAAATTCGCTCCTGATGCGAATATGTGCCAATCCCTGGCACAGGCATAAGAACAATAGCGGATTTTGAAACACAATCCATCATACAACAATGGACACATTGACAATTTTACGTGAGATAAATAAAAACCTTAATAGCTAAACTGAAACAAAAACATACAGCAAGATTTTTAAAGCAAGATCCACTTACGGTGGGTGCAGTTCAACTTTCGTTTTGTTTTGTAACAAAGAAACATGCGACAATAAAAGAATAACACAATGACGTCATGTAGCAATTGCCGCGTGTCTTTCCGGTTTAATGGTTATTGTTTTCCTGTATTTTAGTTTTCTATTTTTGATAAATGTCTTAACAATAAAACGAAATTCTAAAAAAATCGTAATAATATGCGTGGAAATTTTTGTCTGAAGTCACAATTAAAAAAAATACATTTTAAATAAATTTGTTGAGTGCGATACGGATGAATGCTGCCAGCACCCTTAAAACCAGTGATGCGAGACGCGGTGAGGGTCATTGGAAAAAAATCCCCCAAACAACAAACTGTGGGACTGGGGGTTGTTAAGTGGTTTAAGGACCCTCGAGTGAAAGTTGCACTTGTGTTTGAGAGCTTTGTCTGATGGTAATCGACATTTTGCATTGTTCTTCGACATTTTGCATTGTGATTTGTGTTGAGAAATAGCGTTGTAATTGCTGTGATTTGTGCGTTGGTAATAATTTTAACATGTGCATAGTTTGGCATTGTCGAACTTTACTTACAAAGGCTACTAAACGATGCTGTTTTTTAGGTTAAAGATAAAAAATATGATAAGTTGAAGTGCAACATAAACCTTTCACTCAAGACCTAACGGCCTCCACCCATAGATTCAAACTGTCACACAAAACGTTGGCTTACTTCTTTAATTTTTCCATTTGTGTGTGTATTTTTTGGACGTTTGTGCAAAGTCAGTTGATTCTTAAACCTAAGTATTACATTTTAATAATGTATTTATTGAGACAGATTTTTGTCCAGTTTAGAAATACATGATGCACATGTTTTGAACAAATGGAACTCTAAGTTTTAGAACAAATTGTTAGTAAAAAATTTTGCTCATAATTTATTCTGAAAAAATATTTCAGTTATACTTTTTATTTTACTCACATACATTTTCAGTTTTTCCTCTTGATAAAATGAAGCAACAATGACTGAAGTTAATCCCCAAGTTACTACGGAGATACAAGCAGTCGAGTTTCCTGTCGTTGGATTTTCTCACAAATCAAGCAGCAAATATGGAAGGTGGAAGCATAGAAGTGAATGCAGTCATGAAACTGATAACCTAAGTTCTGGTGGAAACCTGGAAAATAAAAAAAATGTTAATGTTGAATTTGAAAAACAACTTGATGAATTAGCAATCTGGTTTGAAAATTGGTCCCATGATGAGGTTGGTTGACATTCTGATGATAATGGTGGTATAATGCATTTTAGAATTTTATTCAATTAAATGTTACAACTTAATCTTTTTCCTGTAATGTTGTTTGTGATCAGTATGAATAAAATGAATTAAGCTACAGCTTGGAAGTAAATTTTGGGGGAAAAATGATAAATTTTGTCTCAAAGTTAGCTATGTTTATTACAGAGATGCAAAATAGTGGAGCATCTTATTTTGTTGGGAGATTATTCTCAGTTTCAACTTCTTTGGACCTCGACCCAACCTGTCCTGCATAGAGATTTCATGTACACTTGTAAGTGAAACCTGGACTGTGTAACTAAATTAAAAAAGTACATCTTTCCCAACATTGGTAGCATGATATCTAGAATTGCAAAACTTCTAGGTTATAGGTTTGCAAGTAAAAAAAACATTTTATCAAATCAAAGGTGTTAGTTTGGTATGGAACTGCACAATGTGGCTAAAAAATGGACATTTGAGGCTATTATTTCTTTTAAATGTTACAAACATGTGTATTATTGACTCTAATCCAGTATTTGGGCAATTAAAAAGTATTAGCAAACGTTTTTTGTGTCTTTCACTCTGTGTCACTTAAATGCTCAAGACATGAAAAAAATGCTTTTGTTCAGCACAAGCTAGGGTTGGTGTTGAGTTACATTACTGCCCAGGTGATTCTGATTACGACATGAAAACAATTCATCGCTCCTTGTTAGTGGGAGGGATTTCATGTCAGGGCTTTAAACCACTTTTGTGTTCTTGTTTTGTGGAAATTTTAAACAACATGTTTTTCAAACAATAAATAATGGTGTTAATGTCATTGTTTAAAGCAGTAATTCCTAGCCTTCATTCCCACATTACTCAATTCTGTTTAAACCAAATTTCCATTTCCCACAGTTTACCAAAATCTATTTTTAAACATTTTGCTAGTTCTGTCATTCTCAATATGATACAGCGCTATTTTCAGCTAACAGGTTTAGCTAATTACCCACCAGCTACCCTGCCATCACCCACATGTGGGTTAATACAACACAGTTAAAAACCACTGGTCTAAAATAATAAAAACATATGGAATAACTTGCATACTAAAAAAATTAAAGATATGTTCATTTTAACTCATTGCTAAGTCAACCAAAAATATGGAACTATGAAATGTGGAATTGTCAAATTGAACAAAAGAATGTACAACAAAAGAAACCTCTGATAACCTTATTTTATTACCTTACAGTTTTAGTTTTTGTCTAAGCCTTCATAAATTTATATTTTTGCCTTCATGGATTAGTCACTAGAAATCTGTTCCTAATATATATGCCACGTGGTTACTTAACTTTAAAGTCTAACTTCACTTAGACTGCTATATAACTTTATCTTCAAGTCAAATAACTGGCAGTTATAATGTAACCTGGTCCCAAACTACCTGGGTGGCTTGAGATAATAGTTCTCTTCAAACAAATAATTTTACAACCCTGCCATTCTTGGGCAACTTTACAACCTGCTGTATTTTCAGGTTTTGCCCTTATCTGCCAGCTTCATAAATTCCATGAGCAGTGTAGATTTGCCTGGGGCAATATAACGAGTTTGGCCACTTGATAATTTGTTGGCAAAATATGCAAACACTTTGAGCTAATTTGGGACATTATATAATTTTGATGTTGCTTAGACGTTTAAACCTGTGTTGATATTTGCAAATCTGATGCAGAGTTGTTCAAAGCTAAAAAAACATTGGGTAAGAAATATAAATGTACTCATAAATTTGCTCCATAATTTTATTGGATTTTATTTATTTTTTTCAACATTTTTCAACAAACTTTTGTTGTCCTAAACGATTTCCTTGATTCATTGTACAAATATATGTTAGGTTATGTAGACTGGAGTTGAAAGTCAATCGACTATTTGTCCTTCTGATTCAATGAATTATTTGTCTTTCTTTGTAAATGTTTAACTGATAATATTTACTTAACTTTCTATGTATTGTGTGTGACTTACCCAGACTACCACAACAAATACCTTCTATTATTCGAGCAGGGTGCGGCACCAACTTCAAATGTTTCATGAAACTTGCCATGTTGCTGTATATTTTGTAGAAGTTCCGGAAAAATTTTGTTTTATAATGGCATATTGAGAGGAAAAAAGCATTACTACTAAACATGTATTTATTTGGGTCTTGATGAAATGTTTTGCATTGTTATAACAACAGCTTAAAATTGTTCAATTAAAACCTATCTTTACTTTTTTGAATATATTAGGCTGCTCATAGGANACATGTATTTATTTGGGTCTTGATGAAATGTTTTGCATTGTTATAACAACAGCTTAAAATTGTTCAATTAAAACCTATCTTTACTTTTTTGAATATATTAGGCTGCTCATAGGAGGCAAATAAGTAGTTTATTGTAAACATTCCCTTTCTTTTAGCGTTAGAGCGTTACCCAAATGAACCTTTTACCCCTGTGAGCACCGAGGTGACTCGCTCAACTCGACAAAGACTGACGAGAAATCGAACGATTCAACGATACCATCGAGCCAAAAGTGTTTATCTTAGGAATGAACAAGAAGTTAAATCTCACTTTCAACTTTTGCCAAAGGTTTGAACTTACTAGAATACTTAATGCTACTAACTTAAAAATATATCTCTGTTTACCACAATAACTTTGCTGTAAAACACTTCTTTTCTCAACATTTATGTTTGGGTGGAAAATATCTTAATTTTGAACAATTTTTATTAAGCCAAAAAAACATGTTAAAGTGAAATAACCAAAACCTATGCCCCCTTTTCAAATTTGCACTNTCACTTTCAACTTTTGCCAAAGGTTTGAACATACTAGAATACTTAATGCTACTAACTTACAAATATATCTCTGTATACCACAAGAACTTGCTGTAAAACACTTCTTTTCTCAACATTTATGTTTGGGTGGAAAATATCTTAATTTTGAACAATTTTTATTAAGCCAAAAAAACATGTTTAAGTGAAATAACCAAAACCTATGCCCCTTTTCAAATATGCTCTTTTTAATACCTTTTTTATTTTTTGTTGTTTATCACTTGTGCATGATTATAAAGCTAATACTAATAATCTCTCAAATATCATCATCGGTTTTTATCTCCGCGTTCCATGACTGTTTGTGTCAACACCTCCAAAAAATTTTGAACAGATCAACAAAGATGAAGAGAGGCAGGGAGATGATGATGAAAGTGAGGATAGTGAAGGGCTCGATTCCCCCTTCCGTCTTCCTCATCTGCATCACAGGAGGAGCTTAACAACTCCTCTTGATCATGTCAAGTCAACTTACGACAATCCGAAAGCCAACTGGTACGTTTGCATGTCACACCAATCGGTTGCAAACTATGTAACTAAGTTGGCTGGTGAAATGTTCAAATGTTAAATTGCCGCAGTAGGATTTCTATAAGTGCCCACTTCATGCTTTTCATTTTCATGTGGTTTCCAAAACATTTTAAAACACCTGTGCTGGATCAATTTATTGTTGGTCAAGCACTCAACCATGCACTCAACATAAAGCAACCCACCCTGATTCTGTTAGATTTATATAAGTGTCCACTTACTGTTTTTACATTTTCTGTGTGAATGTCCAAAATGTTGGTTTAGAATGTTCAGCATTGTTTGGCAAGCACTTGATCGTGCACTTAACTTAAAACCAACGGTCCCTTGCGCTAAATATAATGGTTTTCACATGGATTTGCTGGTAATGGAACAATTCAAAGTCTTGTTATTTATTAGGATGACAGCTATGCAAGTGAGACGACATCTACAAACCGATGAAGGTCGATTGAAGGTCATCGACTCAACGCCCAACAACGCAACTATCCTTTATCAGTGGTTCAAAAACTGGTCAGGTTGGTAACTGGTTTCAGACTCATCACGTTGTTTGGAATAAAACGTCGTCGAAAAGTGCAAATTTTCCACACAAACTTCATCACCGGTGAATTAAACTTTTGTGTAAACCCCGTGACTAAATTTATGATACGAACGGGAGGATTCTTGCCGTTAAGTAATTGGTGTGTTTATCGAAATTAGGAAAAGTTCTCATCAGAAACATAGCGGTCCGATGTTCATTGTTCATTAAACCTTTCAGCAACAACTCATGCTATCATCAGTTATAGAAAAAGTTTTCTGATTGAACCATCTACTTTTGCTATGTGATTTTGTGCTTTTTAAATTTGTAACATTTTTGCCTTTCAACCGAACAATAGGATCGCAGCGCGCGACGTTTTTCCGCTTGGCGTTGATGAAATTGGACGCGCGCCAACTTTACTTCGTTGCCAACTTTCTGTCTGTGAGGTCACACAGGGATATGTTGGCATTGTTACCAGCGAATTTGTCCCATAAGATTCTCTCCTACCTGACTCCCATTGACCTCAGCAACTGTTCGAAGGTAAGAATGTTTCTTTTTAAACTCTAAGAAATCTATTTGTCATTGCGCGCTTTGTGTGATTTTTCTTACATTGGATCTTCAAATATAAGTTTATTCATCTAAAAATCAAATTAACGGAAATTAGGAAAAAAAATCAACCTAAATAGTTGCGGTTGAAAACGATTTTTCTTCTTAATTCTATGTGAAGTGCAAAAATTCAGAGGCTTTCCGCGGTTTAGAAATTGGGCTGATTATTTCCATCGTGGTAAAAAGTGGAATTCCCCTTAACCGCAACCAAGCCCGCTCCTCAAAACCTGATATGACTTGATCGTAGCTTGCTGGTCGTAATTACCAATTTCAAACTTCACCAGGTGTCGGCAACTTGGCGTAAGTTGTGTTACAACAACTTCATATGGAAGAGGAAATGTCTGGAAACCAGGATGGGGGTGCGGCCTGTGTGCACGCCCTTGCTGGGGGGCTGGAGGTCAAGTTACAAGGAGGACAAGGTCATGAAGAGAAACTGGCGGGAAGGAAAATGTCACGTGATGGAACTTGTGGGTCACGTGGGAAGGTGCGTTTGTGACGTAGAAAATGCAATTTTAGTCGAAGTATTGGATCAAAATGCTAGGCAATAGTTAGCTGGTAATTTAAAAACGCCTCCTCAAAAGACAAATATCAAATCGAATTTATTTGATCATCATTAAAACTTTCTTTATCAGCTACAAGCAGAAAAGAAATATTCAACATTTCAAAAACATTCCACCAAGTTACTTGTATTGGATGTTTGAAGAGATGCATGACCTCCACGTTGAGGATCACTGTAGCCATTTAACGCGATGTTAACCAGTATCGATCGTAAAATGATATACATTAAAAGGTTCGACTGATGTAGTTTTTTTGCAGTGTTTTATGTGTTGCGATCCGAGACGACCTCCTCGTCAGCGGTGGAAAGGATTTCACAGTCCGGGTTTGGAATCTCGACAACTACAAACTAATCCAGACCTTCACAGGACATCAGGTGACAAATGTGAAGTGTTAGAGCGTTCTCATCGACGAAGACGAATAGTTTATTTTATCTTTACCTCAACGACTTTGGTTACTTTATAAATGTAAAACTTCTGCTAAATTCAAAACATAACTTCCAGAGAACTTGTAAACATAGTGAATGCATTTTATTGCAAACGTGTCAACAATACTTTATGACGTCACTAGTTACGTCACGTTTTCATTTTTCCTCATTTAAGTATAAAACGCACGGTTTCATGATTCCCGTCATTACGCTCTGATGATGACAACAGCGATTGTCGAAACGTTTGCATTTAAATGTATTCGCTATATACAGGTTTTAAACGCAATTAAGAGCTTACTGCTTGTAATGCGTTATTTTCTGGCTTATATTAAAGATCTTAATTGCATTTCTGTCAAAATCTCGGTTTTTGCGCCAATTACTTCGTGGAACGGTTCTCGTTGTGATTTGACCTCCAGCTTAAACCGCAGGTAATCGTGATATAAAGATCCAATTAATATTTTTAATAGCCCGGCTCTAACAACAAAACTTGCAACACTGCATGGGAATGATTCAGCGGTTCTGCATTGCTGCTGCTTTGCAAGATTCATTTCCCACGATTTCGTCTGTTTAGTCTTTGGGGAAAATGCCCAATGTTATTAAAACATAAAATGTTGCATATTTTACTTTTATTCATGTTTTTAATCTGTGTTTTTTCAAATCTTAACTTTTTCATGTGTTTGAATTCTAATGCAGTTGATAATTGTTTTTGTACGATGATTGTTTGTCATAATGACAAAATTTGTACGATTTATCAGATTAAATTTTAAAACAGTGTACCCTTCGTTAAATCACTAAACACCAAACGTATGAAAGTTTTTGTAAAAATTCTTTCCACACAGAAAGGAGTTTGGTGTGTGGCCATCATCTCCCAACACATGGTGGCAAGTGGTTCCTACGACCGCACAGTGAAGATCTGGAGGTTGGGGAGGAAGGGAGGATGTCTGAGGACTTTGTTCGCTCACCAGGGTCCGGTCTGGACGATGGTGTGCAAGAAAAACTTTCTAGCTTCTGGTTCACAGGATAGATTGGTTAGTTATGGTTCTGATTTAAAGGATCTTTTGTGTTGCATTAAAAGTTGTTTAACTTTTTAAAATTTGTTTAAAAGATTATTTTTTTGGCCTTATTTTCTTCATTATACTGCACAAAATCACACGTATACTATCTTGGAAAATACCTTAGGCCAAGTTAGGCCAAATAATTTCTAATTTCAAAAATTGACCTTACTGACGTTGGACGAGCGAATTGAAAAGGTTTTTAATTTATTCCACTTTGCTAAACGAAACAGTCAAACCACAGAAGAAGAAGAACGTCACGAATAAAAAGAGTAAAAAAACTTTATGATTCATTGCACCAATGCCCACCGAATAGGAATGATAACAAACAAACAAACAAAACAACGACAACACACAAATAACGAAGTACTTGGATGAAACACATGATAGTCGCGCTGAAAGTATCAAAAACCAGGCATCCTGGCGGGATTCGAACCCCAACCATTCGTTCTTCGAAGATTCATTTTCGACGCGGCTGGTCTGTGTTGAGATTTGAACCGGCGACCCACAGCACACCCAATCCACTAAAAATGTCTTAAGCTTATCTTTAAGATATGTCTGACGCTGACGTGTTAATGACGTTGGACTTGCTTCTGTGACGTCATCTTCTTTAATTTACGACGCTTGTTTTCTTTCGGAGCTGAAAAATTGTCTTTTGACGTCACAATCTCACGCCCGCGATTCGTCTTGGTTTCTCTTTATCCCAAATTTTTGGATGAGCGCAAAGAGTGCGCATGCGCAGATGACAGATATTATCATGATGACGCCGGTGAAGAAAAACACAATCCTGTAATTCCCCGCTCGGTCGGCGAGATAACCTGGAAACAAAAACCTGAAGTTGTGAGTGGGAAATTCGGCAACTATGATAGATGGGTAAGTTGTACGCTGTAACTTCCCCAGTTCACCCATCAGTCCCCCGAAAAACTACAGTTCGATCGTTGGTGTGAAACAAATAAACAACAACAGAATCGATTCAACAAACCAACACATATTTGCGACAATCCCAGCAACACAAAGTTAACAACCTCAAACCATCGGACAGTTTACCTGTTAGCGGGGGGCCAAGCAGGATTCCAAGTCCGCTGATAAAGTGATAAACCCCGATAGCATGATGCAGTTCTTCGATGGCAACAAGTCGCGACATGATGGGAATGCACCAGACCCCGTTAATCCCGTTTCCCAACCCGAAACAAGCGAAACATAATGCGAGTGTTGTGAAATCGTCGGCAGCCGGGATCGACAAACTCGACACAGCCATTATCCCCTGGGCTGCTGCGAGACCGATTATCTCGAATCCTCTGTCCAGTTTCGACTTTGACATCTTGCTCGCGAAATAACCTGGAAAAATATTTGCTGCCGGTTTTAGACCAAAAACTTTGTACGTTCCAGTCCCAAGCAGAAATTTTTCAATTTTTATTTTCAATTTATAAATACTCTTGTAGTCATTACTTAGGTCTTACAAAATTTTTAATCAGCAACTACACAAAATATTTCTGAAAACAGCTAATTTTCTTTCTTGGGCAATGAGACAAGCTCGTGCGCAACTTTTTATTGAGAAACATCTTTGTTTAAATGAGCTTTGCAAACCTGTAACGAGCTTCGTGAGTCCATCCGTGACGGAGAAAATGATGAGGAGGACCGCACCGTCACTGTTCCGCATCCCTAACGTCTCAGCATGAACCACGATGAACCAGGTTGGGATGAAACGAGCGAAGAAGTCGAGAAATCCAACCAAGCAATACGACATGAATCTCCACGCCCGGAACAAGTGAAGAAAGGGGAGGAGCGATGACGTCATTTCACGTGATAACTTCGTCTCGCATGGCTGACTTTCACCGTCATGCTCCACCAGTTGTCCGTTTTGCTTCACTGCCCCCGCGGCGGCACAGTTCGAAACGCTGTTTGTGTATTGTTGCGTCTTTTGTTGCATCGACGAAATGCTCTCACTTCCGCCGTTAACAGCGTCCCCGTTTCCCGCCAAACTTCGCATCAGGACCGCCTTGTGCGGGGAGATCTGCTTCCGTTGGATCAAAGGACTCGGTAAACTGTAAAGCGACTTTCCCTTCACTTCATCGAGCGAATTCAAACTGATTGTGTCACTGAACACGATGTTTGTCAACGTTTCGTCCTTCACCATGACGTCACCATCGGATGTGTCATCATCAGTGACGTCACTACTGTTGTGTCTGATGGCGACGGGACGCAGGAGGGCGCCGCACACCACTAGGTGGAGACAGAAGCCAGCCATGACGAGAAGCGCCCCCTCCAGTCCATACACCGCCAACGCGTTAGTTAGCAACACTGGGAGTAGCATACCACCAAGCGGCGAACCGATCGATCCGA
>QXVZ01031158.1:0-18870 GCA_008931825.1 Phallusia fumigata
CCAAAACGAGAGAAGCGGATTGACGAATGTAAACAGGGCTAGTGTTTAATTTTACCCATCAAAATACATCTACATTAATATGTCTTTTGCGACTCATGGTTGGTCCAATGCAAATAATCTTCTTTAAGGTTTACCTTGTCTTCAACCAGTTGGAATCAGCCATAAATAGTCTAAAACTGAGCCATAATATTTGAAACAAAAACTCATGGAAAGCCAATAGATATTTTAAATTGAAGTTATTATGTGGGTGGCATATTTGTGAGCCAATATGACAGGTAAAATATTGGCTCACATTCCAAGTGGCTTTACATAAGCCAAAAAAAAATTTTTGGCTCAACACAATCCAGTGAATACAAGATTGCCATGCACTGGGCCGAAACTACGTCTGAACTTGATGAACTGTAAACAGCACGATCTCGAACACGACAAACTCGGGTCATCTGCATAATGGTACTATAACTCTGCAGATTTCATTTAATCAGAAATTCTGCTAATCAATCTGGCGTTGCTGCTGCTTTGGTGGTGGGACTTTTTTATCTAACAGCATTACTACCCTAGATTCCCCTGCGAACTGGGCGCAGACTAAGAAGATCAACAGAAACAGACAATCTAAGAAGGCTGGCGGGGAGTCAAATACCTACACCAACATATCCGAAAGCAGTGATACGAGTAGGAAGAGATTTAATCCTTACGCACCACCAAACAGTCAATTTGACGATATGAACATAGACAATGGGAAATTCGATGAAGGGGGGAGAAGGTGTTGCCCTGCCTGAATTTTTTACCTGCGATGAAGGCTGGAAAGATAGCTTGTCTCAAGGATACTACTTTTTTACCATTCCATATATAAAGATCGATCGCTATTTAAACATTTTAATTTTACTTCTTGGAGGATCTGTGAGATTTTTGCAATAGCTCTCAAACTACATTTTTCCACTCACAATAATTTAATCGTGCTCTTTAATGGAATGTAGCACATGAAATGCTGTTTTATATGAGCTGCCCGCTTTGTATCATGACCAGACAGCACATGACTCATACAAATTTGCTGTGGTGAAAGTAAGTTGAAATTCTTCCTAAAATACATTTCTTGCTGGTCATCAAATGGTCAAAATGTGACGACCGACTTCCACATTTGCCATTAAATGACGTCATCACATCTCTAGAAGTGTCAGGCGTTGTCTTCATTTGCTGCCAACACTTCCTTAAGATAAGATGCTGCACACCTAAACCCCTGCCGCAGCATAGAGCTGACATTGTCCAGGATCAAATCCACGGCGTCCTGTGCACAAAGACACTGTAAGATTTCGGGTTCTTACACAAACCTTGAACTGGTTGCAAACTCTTCAGTTGTTTGATTCTTTTATTTTACTCTTGAGTCAGAGTAACGCAGAAAAGCACAGAATGCAATAATGCGTAGTGATTCACAAGAATGGATGGAATAGAATCTAGAATAGAATTAGAATGACGACTCGGCGCTAGGCTTGCTACTTATATGCACAATTCAAAACGACCAGTAAAATTCAAACGTGGCTCTTTTCAAACCACTTGCAAATACTCAAATAACGAAAGGCTTTGTTCAGATTAGGAACCGTTAGAGCACGTTGTTTGTTTGACCTAGTTACCACTAGGCATTCACACAAAAGATGGTCGGTTAGTGAACAACAATAGGACCACCGTTGTGGTCACTTAAAACTGGCCACGTAATTTAAACATAGGCTATTTGAACACAAAAGGTTTCTAGACAATTTAAATCTGACGTTTGCGATTGGCCAGAACTAACCAACGGAAAATTCCACATTACAGCACTTGCAGTTATTATAAAACCACATTACGTTACAACACCAAATGCTTTATTCAATCGCCGGTAGGAACGTTTAGATTGTGGTTGACACCTGGTATGTTTAAAAGAAACAACTTCCTTTAGTAAAGTGTTATCGTTGCTGTCGTTTCGCCATTTTACACATAACGACGTTAATTTTAAAGACACAGAACCACGTCAGCGTTCCAGACTCTAGTGTGTTACTTCGTTGGCAAACTCTGACTGTTGCATTTTATTTGTGACATATACTTTGAAGTATTTAATTCTTAAATCGTCTCTATGGCCTATGTCAGGCCTGCACATCGTACTGCCCTCGGGTCGCATGCAGCAAGTGAAAGCTTTGATGCAGCCACAAGTTGTTGTGAACATATTTACATTGCACTAAAATACGTGTGCGAGCATACTTTTGACACAAAGTGTAATGAAAATGTTTGGTATATTACTTCCACACGAGCATGCAGCCCGCGAGAAGTATTTTTTTCTGTTATACTGTTTCGAATTTACCAGTCTTCTTGTCAAGTTAATATTTGTATGTTGTAACGTTCCGAGTTTTATTAAATATAAACCAGTTCAGAAGTAGTTTGTTTATACCTTATTCAAATAGAATCAAACGATTAGAACCGATATTTACCGGCAAAACATACACAGCAACCTTGCAAGAAACGAACTACACAACAAAATCTCGGTCCCAAAATCAACATAGAAATAATAATATAACCTGAGTTTGCCGCTGTCGTATCGTCTAAAAACTCGTCGGCATTCGATGAAGAGGCTTGTGCACATTGCAAAGTAATGCTCGACACTTAGGTTATTCCGCGACACGTCGTCCTCGCTGCTGGTCGAGTCAGCAACCGGCTCTTGAGTTTGTCTAACGATTTGTTGTTCTGAACCGGTAGTTTAAGTCCTTTGTGATATTTGACGCAATGGCGGTAATACCAGGTAGTTGTTGATCATACAATAAGTTGACCCGACACCATGGCATTTCGCTCGAACGTGATTCAAAAATAAGTTCAGGTTTGAGCCTGTTTTGTTGCACTTGGAGCACGTCCAACTGCTACTTGAATCCATGCTTGTCGACAGCGATACTTTGTTCAGACTAGTTAAAACGACCAGTCACGAAGTTAGTTATCACAACAGTTTGCAATGGTACTAAAACCCAGTTATGGCAGAAACGTTGCTTTCTGTGGATGACTGGTTGCAGGGTGGAGTATTATGGACAAGTTGTTCAGTGCTGCGGATCGGACGATGTCGTCCAAGCTATAAAAGGTACTAATTATGCAGTAGACATTAATTTAAACAAGATGTGTTATGTTGCATTTATCAATAAACCCAGCTTTAGTAAATTGAATCATTTTAAACAGATATGCAAATGACAACTTCAGATGGAGACGCTTTAACACGCGATGACATAAACAGCGAGTTTGTCCAGTTCAAATTTTCCACAAGAAATATGGACATTTTTGAGTAAAATAAAATGTGCGAAAAACCATATGATTCTCCAGATGACGACAGTGCAACTGCGGTACGATATAATTATTTGCAAAGCACTTATTTAGTCTATACATGGGAAATAATTAAGACTCGGCAACCGATTGCAGCAATATGTCTGGTTCCTTTAAATTTGAATTTATATAATGGGCAAATAAAGTACGATGCCGCCATCGTGCGAGTTATGAATCGGGTCAAAAATAAACCTACTCCGAGGTAGCAACGAATAGCTTAATACCCGATCTGTATCGCCCTGCCAAAGTTAAGTAAGGAAATCGAAATAACACCAACAGACTCGGTAATTGGCACATATCGACGGACACAATCCCTGACCAGGGGGGATAAATAGTTGGCAGCGGCATTTGGTCGTAAAGGCCCGTTTGATCAGCGTTGCACGGCCATTATGGCAGGAAGAAAATACACAGGTGCTCAAACAAAAGTCCGGTGTCTCTGATTTAAGACTGCATGAACTGTTGAAAAACACATTCAGTATAGCCAACCCTGGTATTTTTTTCCTAGGTTGAACTGTTTAAGGGGGAGCCATAAGTTGAAACCACTAGTTCATCCTCACCGTTATTCAATTTATCAACTGCAACCTATACTTCATCCACATCATCATTTTTTTCTAGAAGATCATTTCAAGACCTTTGCCAGTTTTTTGATAACTCCAGCAATTCTGTTGTTTGATACCATTTTCTTTCCCACTCGAGCAAAAGTATATGCACGCATAGAAAAAGCCAAGAGAAAAATTTGCCTCACCACAAAACTACCCTGCCTTTTCAAGAATTGTGCAAAATATTTTTGAGGTGATTTTATTTTAACCAAAGCGCAAACCCGGTCATCTAAAGAAAGTTAATTGCCAAAAATCTCTGCTGCGAATACCCATTAGAGGTGCTGAAAAAGAGGTCAAGCATCCAATCGGGCGAAACAAAACAAACAAGAGAATCAATGAGGCAAAATAACAGAACGCATCACCTAGAACAGCATTAAAGAAGGATGTATGTGCATTTTGTAGACAATTGTATTACAGTAGTGTGCTTGAGATCTTAGATGATAAAAAAGATGAATTGAGCAGGTACCTTGTTACGCGTTATGACCAGTTGGTTCAGAATGTTTACACATTTTCTCCAAGCTGCATGGTATAAGAGCAGTTTGTTCTGTAGTGTTAACAACAGCGATTATTGGATTGCGTTGGTGCTGTTTGGGCTGGCCTACATGTCAGTCCAAAAGTTGATAGGCATTGGAGCAGTCATCCTATGTCTTGTTGGGAGCCTGAAACTTCATGGATGATTTGCAGTAGTTCATTGTCATGAAGAAACCGTGGCGAATCTGAAGAAATTCCTAGTATTGCGTTGTAGTTTGTTATGATGCCCCGTTGGCTAACGTGTATATAGCTCCAGATTGCAGCACCAGCAGCAATGTAACCACATGATGGACCAACTTGCATNGTTACTAGTGTTGCGTTGTAGTTTGTTATGATGCCCAGTTGGCTAACGTGTGTATAGCTCCAGATTGCAGCACCAGCAGCAATGTAACCACATGATGGACCAACTTGCATGCTGTCGATAATAGTGATGTTCACATTGAATCCATAATTGATAAGCTTTTGTTGCAATGCTCAAACATTGGGGTTGCCGCCCCACAAATCAATGATTTTGACTTGAGTGTGGGAAAGCAACAGAGAAAAGAGTAGCTTTTGCGTTACTCTGGTGAAGGTAGCAAAAAGGGTTGTAGGAGGTTGAACTGCGGTTAATGATTGGTTTCATCAGAGCTTTTGTTAAATGCTGGACTTCCAGCTATAGTAGTTGCAGTTATGTGTTGTCGGAAGCCGTGTTTCTGCAAGACATTTTTTGACATCGTGAACCTGATTTGACATGAGATTTTTAGTTCTCAACAACTTTGTCAATTCCTAGCTTCTCGATCTTCCTTGCAGCTGCACTGGCAAGTTTTAAATTTCATTGCAGAGAAGGGTGTTTGGTGGGCAATACACAACACAGAGTGATAGTGATACGTTGAGGAAATCTGACGGCAGATTATCTTAACTGATGATTGCATTTAAAAAAAAACTTGTTCAAATACAAATTGGTTTGGGACACAAACAGCTGTACCGCCCCCTCTTGAATTTGGCCGGCTGTAGGTGTAAAGTTTGTAGTTAGGTAGTTGAAAAGACAAGAGATCTTCATTATGTTTGACCAATGTCTCAGTTAAGCAAATGGCATTGATGTTTTAAATATTGCCATGTTTCAAATGATTGAAAGTGCTTGTTAAGAGACTGGGTTTTGTGATGTGCATCACTGAAGTGGTTTTCAGCTTCATGAAACATTGTAGCAATGTTAGCTTTGGTCATGTTTTCCAATGCTGTGCTGGTATTTTCATTTGCATATATGCTCTGAAGTTTGAGATTTGTGATGTACCGGCCTTGGATGGTGGTGACTCGACTGAGGGCAACATACATTCCCTGTGTGAAGAATTTTCTATGATAAAAAGGCATTCTGATTTTGTGTTAATTGACATATCAGAGTAACTACGTGGACAGGTCTAGGTGTAAAACTTGAAAATTAACGTGATTATCAATGTAGATTTGAATACGTTACCATCGTTCAGAGCTGTTGGAGGCCTGGCAAGGTTTCGCGTCCAGCACTCATCGCTGTATACCCAGGGAAGCCCCTTTTTCCAATAAATCGACGCAATGCGTTAATAAGCGCGTCCGTGGTCAAATGGAAATGTATAAACAGTCCCGAAATCTTTTTACCGTCTCAAACAAGCAATTCAATTCGGTAAATCTGCTTGCAAACTACATTATAAATACGTAAGTTCGCCTTGCTTTGTTTTTTTCATGGCATTTTTAAAGGAAATTGTGGTCGACTGCTTTACGAGTAATTCAATATCCGTATTTAAAAAAATGGACCACCTGTTCTCCAGCTTCTATTGGGCATACGTGGTGTGCACAAACCGCGAGTTTTGCTGAATAAATGTGAAGAATGGGCTTGTTGTCAGCGGGGTTTGTAGCAATGTCGAACTCCGACCGGCCTTTCACTTCACGTATCGTTGACTTAAATGGACAAGACTCGTGAACAGCTTACTCATACCTGCGAAAAGTGGTTCCTCGTCACCTACACACATGTAACAGATAAAATAGTGTCGTTCCATGTAACCCAGGTCTATAACCTGTTTGATATCGTCGCAAATAGTTTCGTTGAAATCCAAACTGGACAATAAAATTACAAATGTAACTACTTTCACTGCTGTCAGAATGTCCATTTTCTAAGTATGATTCACAGTTGGTGTTGTGCGCAACAGTTTGATACTTTTGATACATTTTGTTTGTCCTTAATTCTTGGAGCATTGTTGAAACCCTTCAGCATCCGTTACCGCCAATCTGACGGACAGCAAATTTATTGCAGCTTGCACAATAGAAAATCGACCATCAACCGAAACAGAGAAAAACAAGCGCGACAAGTCACTACTCTGATCTTGTGTCCGTGATCAGATCGCACAGGTCTCTAAGTCGGTGTTCTGTTGAATTTTGTAGAATGATTTATCATTTAACACCTTCTGTGACGTCCATTTGGTCGTAGGCCAATTTTGTGTTGTTTTAATATTGTTTGATTCCAAGCTCTATTTTAAGTTTAGGGTTCCGCTATTCCCCGTTTTTCTTTCATTTCCAAGATTCGAGAAATGAAAAAAAATGCTGGGATCCCGACAAAATAATATGGCGATATTTTCGTGCCAAATTACGTACTTTTTACGACTAAAGTTAATTTGGGTCTGAGTAACCACTTAAATACTGATTTTAACATTCACTAAACCTTTATTTTGTAAAAAAATAATAATCCGCAGCGTTAATTTCATTACGCGTAAACGGTTAATGTTGTTGTGAGGCTAGAAATGATTGTATTTATTTGACACAGCAAGCAAATACACAGCTACGGATAGTTAACACGAAACGAAAAAAAAACGGAAGTTCCTAAAATGTTTATGTTCGCATTCAATTGGTTTTAGAATATAAGGAAGCGACTTTGTATAGAATCTCCAAGTTAAATGTATGGCAACCGGTACCTTACACTGCGTTAACGTCTTTTTCCAAAGCGGTGACGCGACTTGCAATTTGTTTTGTAGAAGTTTTCCGAATCGTATTTGGAAATGCTTTCTTCTAGAAACGTCTGGAGTTACTTCAATTTCTTCCCTTGTGGATGTTACGTCCTATGAAAAAGGTTTTTGTAGAAACAATGCTACAAAAAGTGGTACTCTTTCATCCCTCGTCTCTTCCCATTCCGAAACGGTTGAAAAATTGTCTGTACCGGAGTCCAGCTCTTCTCCGGTCACTTGCGATGCCGTCAGCGTCCTCTCCGATTGCTTCTTGCAGTGGGTCGATGGGTTCGCTTTGAGATAATTTGTAGATGACATCACATACAGCAAGGTGCAAAGCACGAGTCAGCTCGCCAAACTTGACCATTACGGACGCACACAGTTAAAAATGATGATGTCCAATTTGATTCCAAACTCTTTAAGATGGCTACGAACCAAATCCACGGTCTATGTCGCGGTCAGACTTCTAAACATTCCAAGGCTCCAGAACTTCGTGAGCATGTCCATTAATATTCATACCTTCTGTTTTTCAGACGTACATTCGTCCAGAGAAATGATAAAATGCTCTATATTTTTGCTGCAATTTTTTAACCACTTCGCAAATGAGTTGTTTACCGTCTCTTTGTATTTTCCACTGAAATTTGAAAACTTTGGTGTCAAAAGCCTTTCTTATAAATTGGTTACTTTCAATTTGTCGAAAAGTTATCCCATCAACAGCAGCTAATCCTGCCACTGTATCTTCCGCACTTCCTTTGTTTGTTTTAAGAAAGAATTTAACCCTGCTTTTTCGGTATCCCGATTTCCGATTCTCCACTGATGCTTGCATTCCAAATGCCTTTTTGACCCGCTTGTTGAGGGCCCTTTGTAGCCAATGACAGAATTAGAAAATCTATTGCTTTTCCCACCAATGTTTGTAAAATGCACCCACACTGACGATTCTTTGCTCTTGCTACTTGAACTCTGCATGTTGAGAAAATAATGTAATCTCGAATGTAACAGTTAATAGCAAGGCTTAACATGTAACAATGAGATTATCGTGGAAAACACAGATGGAAAGACGAGGCAACAATTACTTTTCACCCCTTTAAAATGAATTGCCCTCAACAATGGGGTTCGCAGCTTCGAAAACAGCCGCATTTCCTAAGATAAAGCAAAATTGATGTCCGCTAGTAAGCGTACTTGTGTACTTAAAATTAAAAACAAATAACGATTTACGACAGCTTCGGTAAAAAACACTCACTGTAAATGAAAAACGCCTGTCGCACGTATTCCTTAGTTCCATCTATACGGGTTTCCAACCAACTTTCGTTAAAAAAAACCGTATCCATGTTATGGACAGTAAATTACACGAATGACATTGTTGCAAGTTTATTATCAGTGCAAAACAGCCACAACAAAAAGCGAGGCACTAATAGCAAACAATCAGCATAGTTTATGCATACCCTATTCCGGAAACATGCATGTGTTGAATGTGAAAAAAACTATATACAGCGATTGTGTTGCATTATCGCATGTGACAAACAGGCTACAGGTAAAAAAGGATGTTTCACAACAGGAACCAAAAACATCACACAAAATAAAATCAATTTTGTTACTGACATTGCGGTGTGAAGTACCAATGTGTGTTGTTTAACTTATTTAGCCTCCGAAGATGGTCGCTGCAACTTTTTCTGTGGCGGTTTAGATCTCTAGGGTTGTTTGAGTGCGATAGATTTTTAAAATGATTTTTCATTTGCTTCATTTACTGTATCCCTCTGCGGAATTAGGGGCTTGCTTGTTTCACGTTGAGTAAATAGTGGGTCTGTTAAGCCGATAACAATCATCCTAAACTGGAATTCAATGTTCTACAACAGGGGTGTGAAACCTGAGGTACGCTGTCATTTTTTAAATGAGTGCGGCCCGCGTTCCTCCCCAAAATCAAAATTAAATTGCCAAAATTTTACATTCACGAAATTTTGCCGGTCCAGAAATATGTTTTGCAAATTTTGTTGCTGCCTACGAATTTGTTTTATGTACACCTGTTGCACCACGACTTTGTTTTACCCCAATGATTTACCCAATAATTGTTGGGTATAGACCCAATTTACCTATTTCTTGCTGGTTTGGGTTTAAATACATTATACCCAAATCGTGCATGTTTAACAATTTGTTTTTGAAAACAAGGGACAGTAAAACCACCAAAACAGTCAACTTATCCACTTTGTCCAGTTGAATTGTTAATTCTCGTACAGAATCAAACATTGAGGCTTTCGGAATATCAAAAACGAATACTTGCAGAAATTGTAAAGATTTGTCAACATGTGGACAGTATTTATAGTAATATAATGCAAACAGTACGGGGTTTTGCTCAGAAAACAGGATTATTTTTTGAGGCGAAGAAATATCCCCAAATACAACCAAAATGGGTTGCTGACGATCCCCAAATGCTACTCTTGTATCTTCAAACTTTGCGTTTGCCTAAACATTATCATTTGTTTTTGGTAATTTATTCTGTGTAATGGCTTTTCGCCGACTTGCCAGTGAAACTCTCGTTTTGAAGTAGTCCAAAAATTTTTTTAAAGCTGATGTTTTGTTTTTTGCACAGGAAAATATTGCACGTTTTCCAAGTATGTCTGAAGAAACAAAAATGGCATTAAATTAGCTTGTGGCAAATGTGTGCGATAACTTTACAACGACAGCACAAACAAACCATCACTGTGGTATATTCATTTGGCAAAACCTAAAGTGAAAAACAAATTAATAACAATAATACTTTGCAAAAATAGTAAATACGCATACTTATTTTGCTTTATCGTACAAGCTTTCTTCTTGCAAACATAATTCATTTGGTTGAAAGTTCAAAGAGGGGTCTGCAGTTCCACCAATGTTGTTGTAGCCCCGCTTTGATTTAGGAAAAGTTTGTTTCAAAAAGCGAAGTAAAACACAGAACAAATTACCAAAACAATTTCTGAATGTACAGCGCCCCCATCAACGGTCATGAAACAGTCCTTCCATTTTGAAAGACACTAGCAAACCGGCAGTTGCTTAAAAACGTTGAGACGCATCACAAATGTTTGCAGTTGGACCTTTTAATTTCTCCGGCCTTCTTAGCAACTGTCAAAGCCTTTTGAAGCACGGAGGTTGAACATCCTACCAGGGGGGAAAGGACTCTTCTGGTCAGTGATTGAACTAGAAAAAGCATAACAGGTAATTTTTAGGTCTGTTGCATGTTTCAATTTTAAAGATAGTCTTATTCAAACAGAATGAAACAGTACTGATGTCACCTGAAAAAAGGGAACCGCGACTCTGGCGCCAAGCCGCCACGTAGAGTTCCTTTTGGAGAATTCGTCTTGTCAAATTTTCGTCAATATTAAAAATTAAGATTTGTTTTGATTTTTGGCTTTAAGGATATCTGGTGTGCATGTTTGTAGTAGTATTACAGTAGTTGTTGTTTAATGGGGACTGTCTTCCTTTCGCGATTAAATTGCCAGTTTAGCTTTGTGGACGCACAAGAACAGTAATTATTATTATATAGAACTTTCTTAGAGAAAACTAGTGCGGGGTCAAATGAAATGTTGTATCGTTAGACTCGAAGAAACAATCGGTTTCACGGTCAACCTTTATCCCCTCCCTGGCAATATCGCAGGAGAAAGAATGCCATGTTGGATAGGTGTATTTTTGCGAGAGTCGGAGAGTTGCCTTCCCGATGAACAAAGGAAGGCACCATGTACTTTTTTTAACGCAAACAATATTTTTACGCTAGGGTTACCGTTAGATAACGATCAGTTTGAAGCGCTTAACCCATGTGTTTGCGTTGTTAGGTAACGAATAACATGTAATTGTGCTTTTGTATGAAATAACCTCGTGTCCCTTTTAACGGATACCCAGAAACTGCCAGTTGAAGATTTTCACAAAGTCAAGATTTATTTTGCACGCAAATGAACCACACGCACACCCCTCACCACTTCCACAACAGAATGAATTACTCCCCAAAAACTAGGTCAATGACCGCAACACAGCGCATTTGGTCACGTGTGTGTCACGCAACGTTACATTGCACACACACCACACACAAATTTGCGACAGAATCCAACAATTATAAAGTTTGGTTTTACTGATTACAATAAAAAAGGAAAACATACGAAATGGAAGTGGTGCAACATTACCCTTGGCCAGACCCTCGGCGTACTGGCTATTTTTTTCTACCAACCATTATGATGAAATGGGGGTATGTAAAAGTTTAGGTTCGTTTAAACCAGTGGTCGGCAAACTGTGGGCCTCCTAGTACTTTTTAATGGGCCGCGCAAACCTTACTTATGTGGGCCGGGTGGTGTATGGGAGCTGGATCCTGACGCGATGGCGGGGCCAGAGCACGGAGTCGTACACCATTGCACCACATGTAAACGGTGATTATTTGACATGACAAATAATTGTTTGAGGGATACATTGTGATGAAACAAACAACAGTTATTTGACAAAACAAAAATAATTGTTATGTAACAAATGAATTGTGATGGAACAGGCAAGGTCTGGAACACATGAATAGCAAAGTAAAGTGTACTCGATATGAATTTAATTGGCGAATTTTAGCAACTAAAAATGTGGTTTTATACTCAAAAACTGTGTTAAGAGACATTTTTGATGCAATTTTATGAAACAAACTTGTCTTAGTTATTTCGTATTAGTTTGTACGGAACGTTTTATGCTGTGTGGGCCTCCAGTTAAGATTAAATGGAGAATTTGGCCCTTCGTAAAATTTAAAATTTTAATTAAATTGTTGGTAGCGTCAATGTGATCCGCTTACGGTTGAGAATGTGGTTCACAATTTGTGCCCGCACATCTCGATTAATGTACGCGCTGAATTCTGTGCATAACTTTATTGCAACAGCAGCACCTGGATTACTGAATAACTTTGTTTGACACATTTACTGAAGAATCGTGGCATCCCTTACTCTCTGTCAAGTCAGCGTTCGTGTCCAAGCGCCCAAAGCATTGCTGCACAAGCACTGGAAGATATCTACGATACATCAAGTAATAATTACTTTGTAGTTTTCATTCTTTAAGATAAGTTTGTTATCATTCTTGCTGCGTACCTTTCTTGCGCAAGAGCATCTTCCAAAGTTTGAGGCAGGTTGAGAGACTTCGTTTCAGGCAGGCAAAAAGTAGAAAGCGCCGCAACAAAACCAAGTATTCCCATGACAATAAACGGCACAGTTTTGTCAATCTCCTCCCCTGTAAATAAACGACCATATACTTCTTTCGTATTCTGCGATGCACCAACGAATGTTGCTTTAACGATCAACCAATTGGAACAGAACATAATTGATGATGACGTATCACGTTAATACGCCTAGTCACGTTTCAACAAGTTTTGTGCCTCAAAAACGAAGTCGCCTAAAGTTAGTGGTTACCTGCAAAGACAAGATACGGTGAAATAATCGCTCCTACTCGTGCCATGGTGGACGACGAACCGAGTCCCATATTTCTCATCATAGTCGGGAATATTTCGCAGCAGTAAATGAAATCGAGTGCAAATGCACCACTGATCGCAAATTTTCCGAACATTGCGACCACAATGGTCAAAATGTCGCCAGCTAAAATATAAAAAACATTGCTGGATAAATTCATGAATTTTTTTGAACACAATGTTTTATTGGTTTACAGTGTTTTCTTAATTAAAAAATATTCACTGATCAAACTGCACCGCGTGGTTATTTATGATTTAGGTTTTTGAGACTGTAAACGTAAAGCAACATTGTAAAAGAAATCAACAATGTTGTGAGGATTTAGCATTTCGAAAGTAATTCGCGAGAATTTCAAAACGCGAACTACTGCGAGTGACTGTTAAATATTGGTCCAAACAATCTTGGGAAGAATAGTCAACGTTTTGTCACCATAGATTAAAATGATCAAGGGAATAAACAGATATATATTTACCAATATACAATAACTTCGAACCTTGACGAATAAAAGNCAGTGTTTTCTTAATTAAAAAATATTCACTGGTCAAACTGCACCGCATGGTTATTTATGATTTAGGTTTTTGACTGTAAACGTAAAGCAACATTGCAAAAAAAATCAACAATGTTGTGAGGATTTAGCATTTCGAAAGTAATTCGCGAGAATTTTAAAACGCGAACTACTGCGAGTGACTGTTAAGTATTGGTCCAAACAACCTTGGAAGAATAGTCAACGTTAAAATGCTCAAGGGAATAAACAGATAAATATATATATATATACACACACAGACCTTTTTTTAACCAAAATACAATAACTTCGAACCTTGACGAATAAAAGGGGAAATCAAGCAGCAGGTGGCAGATGCGGTGAGCAATATTGCCAGACAACTCCTTCGGCCTGCTTTTTCGGCTAAAACGTACATGAAGAGATAGGCTGGAAGCTCAACAGCAGCAGCGGCGAAGCAAACCACGTAGTTGTTCCCGCCGAGGTTGTGAGTGTTCAAACTTATGCAGTAGTAGACCAAACTACTGACAAACCTGTCAGCAGTTTACAAACTTGAGCAGTGTCGAAAGAGTTAACGTGCATTTGTGTTTGGTTAGTCATTGTATGACCATTCTTTAATAAAATGGCCCTTTGAGACATTTATTTGGGGCAATTTAGATTTGTTTTGCTGAAGCTTTTTGCCCAGGGAACACGAGAGACAGAGCTTTTACCAGACTTGCATGACAAGAACACACAAATTATAGAAATGTATGTTTTGCTTAAAGCCGCAACATTAGATCACCTCATTAAAATTATGCTCAGAAACGGGGTAATGTGCATAGACGGGCAGGCACGGACACTTCTCCCAATTGTTAACGTGCGTGTAACACAAATCAGGTATTAAACACAAACCACAGCAGGGACATGATGACGGTTCGTCCTCGGGTCGCTCTGTGCAGAAAAAGGTCAATATAAGTGTATTTCTTGATATATGTCAAGTTAGTTGCCGCGTCTTCATCTTCCTTTGATATTTTCAACTAAAATCAAAAACGGAAATATATTTGTTCGCAGAATCCCAACACTTTGACAAGTTTAAGAAAAGGTTGATTTGACACATTTTCTGCCCTCTTAATTGTTTTATTGTGGGTTAGAAAAAAAATAGACACGCACAATACTTTTATAAGTGTGACTTGAATTTGTTATTTACCAAGCTTTTTTTCGGGTTTCTTCGGAAAATGGAGTGGTCATCCTCCAACGGTTTTCCGTTAACTTTTGCAATTATTTCAATAACTTTCATTGCTTCTTCAATTCTTCCAGCTTTTAACAGCCATCTCGGAGATTCCGGTATCAACCTAAAAAAACAACAAAATCCGCGCAACGTTTACACCGATAAGATATTTATAGGGGTTCATCACTTTCGAGGATTAAACCATTTGCTTTGGCACAAAAAAACAGCAGTATTCTGTTTTTTTTAAAGAAAGAACACAATTTATTTATTTTTNTTGTGGGTTAGAAAAAAAAATAGACACGCACAATACTTTTATAAGTGTGACTTGAATTTGTTATTTACCAAGCTTTTTTTCGGGTTTCTTCGGAAAATGGAGTGGTCATCCTCCAACGGTTTTCCGTTAACTTTTGCAATTATTTCAATAACTTTCATTGCTTCTTCAATTCTTCCAGCTTTTAACAGCCATCTCGGAGATTCCGGTATCAACCTAAAAAAACAACAAAATCCGCGCAACGTTTACACCGATAAGATATTTATAGGGGTTCATCACTTTCGAGGATTAAACCATTTGCTTTGGCACAAAAAAACAGCAGTATTCTGTTTTTTTTAAAGAAAGAACACAATTTATTTATTTTTGAAGGGATTTTGTTGATAGTGTATTGTCCGCATAGCCGGACCCGAGAGGGCAAAAAACGCATTTTTAACAAAGGTTTTTTCCGCTACTTACCAATAATAAGGAACAAATAGGACGCCACTAAATCCAACAACTCGATACAAAGTTCTCCAGTCGTGAATAAAATAAGCAAGAATGGGCAAAATCATGTAACCCAGTGTAAATCCAGCAACCTCGAGGACTCCCATAAACGCACGTTTTGACGAATTGCTTATTTCAGTTCCTAGAGAAATCGAGCGAAAAGCAAGTAGTGCAGGTAGCTGCAGTTTAAACATTTCAGCTAAGTAACGTGTTGTTACTGGCAAAAAACAAAAACATCAAAGTACCCAAAACTCCCATTGCATTAGCAACTTAGATTCCCCCAAAAAAAACATCCACCAGAAGATGTTGTTAAGTTCGGCTATATTTGACGAATATCCGGATTTGGCTCGGACCTTTTACCGAACAGAATTAAATTTTCGCCCAACGAGGGTGATAAAAAAACCAACGACCAAAATTTTCCCTTTTAGTTGTTAGACAATAATTTCATCTCCTCTTTGTCCTGAATATATAGTGTTTTGTCTCACCTATCACGAATGCAGCGACGTAATTGACAAAGCCAGTCAAGCCGGAGACGAAAAAGCAGACGCAGTACATGAGGATATCGGTAGAGAAGCTTATCAGTACGATGCTAAAAAACTGAATGAACGTTCCCCACAAAAAGACCGGACGACGTCCGTACCTCAAAAAAAAGACTCGTTTACGATGTGCGTAGAACACTGTTTCTCTTGTGGAGCTTTCGTTTTCTCTGTCGGGATCTAGAATGACCAACCATTCCCACATAAATAGGCGCGCGATCTTGTATCTTGCGTGTTTAAGCATTTTTCGCCGTTTAGAACAATGCTACAGTTTGATGAATACTTTTTTAAGCGTTTACAGTCGTTCGAAGTACACAGTTACCTGTCGGCAAGTATTCCACTCACAAACGAACCGACGAGTATTCCCGCCATAAAAAGTGACAACGCAAGAGGTCTCAACCAGGCCTGTGAGCACACTAGATCCCACTGAACAGAGCATATAAAAACCCAACCTAGTTTTTTTTATTTGAAAAAAAAAACACACTACATTAGGGCGATGACAGCTAGAATTTTTCTGATTTTTTAATATCTAGTCAGATGTTAGGACGAAGTATTCAGTCAAGTGCATTTTCAAATAGTTTTGTGGTCTTTGTGGCATATTTATACTGATGAAACTAATTAGTTAACAAATACGAACAGTAACGAGTGTTTGAGATATGCACTTGCCTCGTTTGTTACTGTCAAAGTACTTTGCTCCACTTTGTATGACCAACCACGATCGCACATAATCTGTTTGCTTTCCTTGGGTAGCACAATGTCCGTCCCGTTCCATTCAAATGTACCATTGTATCTGTCAGAAGTTAGAAAACAGTTAATTGTTTAGTGGCCTGCATGATTTTACTAATGCCAAGTACCGAAAGCATTTGCTTCTTGTCGACTCACTGTCCTGCTTCTCCGTAGGGACGAGGACATTTAGCCAGCGCTGATATTGCTCTGAGGCCGTAGAGATATTCTAAAAGAATTATGTTTGATTTCAAACTACCACGCGTTTTTGGTATTTTTGCGTGTTATTGTTTTGTATTTCAAACGTAGCCTACGAGGTAGTCGTAATTGGAAGTTCAAGTAGCCTGCTTGTGAGGCCTGAAATTAGAAAGGATATTGGAGTCAGGCATGTAAAAATGTTGTAGAACATCCTAATTATCAATTCTAAAATCCCTAACAGTCTTGTAGTCACCCTAAGAACACGTACCTTGGTTTGAGTGAAGTTATCCAGTTGCGGCAAACGGCAGTGATGCGGCGGTGTGTAATGCGAAAATATAGAAACCATTGCCCAGAACCCATTTGGCACGGTGCTGAGTACAAGCAGTACGCAAATTATCTTCTGGTATTTTCCGAATGCTCCAATCTCCTGAAGAACATCATCAAACGAGCGCATAGTGATTTTCCTGAAACCCTAATATCTAGAACCTATTTATAAAATTGCACCTCTTTTCAGCTTTATTTTGACTAAATCTTTCTTTGACCACATAAAAACTGATAATGGAGTAAAAACGAAAAAAGTACAAACAAATTGACTAAAAAAAACTCTTGTTTGATCCTTTTTTGGTTTTGGTTAGAAACAACAGATAAGTGCATTTATAGCTGCAAGTACCTTTTTACATGTTACGACTCTTAATTGACATCACCCATCAACATGTTTCGCATGCTGGGGCCGCCTACATCCTCCAGCGCTTATTGGCCACAATACAAACAGTAGAGCATATGTTCGAATGTTTAACACGTACACCAGTACATGGGCCAGGGACGTTAATTCTGACTTGCTAAACACTTTCATACTAATATAATATCGTTATGCACAGTGATGAAAGTAGAATAATTTTCTTACTGGAACGATCCGGCATTTGTCAATATCGTCCTAAAAATTAAGCTACGCAAGACAGTTGACTACTACGTCACACATATACAAACAACAACTGCAGGCTACGAAACAGTAAAAACATAAACTTCGGTCAATCCGGACTTGATTGGACCGACAAATTAATCCTGTTCAGGCGGTTTATCCGAAGTCATTTGTTTAAAGCCTGATGTAATGATGACCCAACGATGATCGAATTCCTTCAAAATAAAATGAACCGAACAACCTGAAATCATTGGGCGACAATAGACTGTTACGGCATACGCGGGTTATAATGTAGGTAGGTCAACAACGTGATTACAATGTTACATCGTTGTAGACTGAAGCATGTAACTGCAACGTGGTTTGGTGTACGCATTTGCTATTGTACAGTGAAAAACCCGCCTTATAGGTTTAAATAGAACAGTCTTTCTCCGGATTAGGCGAATCCGAAGTAACCGAAGTTTCCTGTAGTCGATACTTGTGTCTTTAAACTCTTAGCGGTACGCTGTTCCGGCTAAACTTGAAACCATAAACAAGCTATATCAGTTTATAACTTTACGGGTTATGATTTTCTTTGAAGTAGGCGGGCAACCCAAAAACTCGGCTTGTGTTGCTAACTTGTTTTAGGATGTATTTATGCCATTAAAATATGTCCCGCAAACAGCGTTTGCATGTGCATCAATTGTTTGCTCAGTTTGAAAGTAGTAGAAAGTCAGCATTGATTTCTTGCATGCAAACAGATTGCTCGTCGACTTTAAGCGCTATCGATTATGGAATCCGAATTCAGTCGATATTGTGACTTCGTCTAAGTGAGCTCAAGCGCCGCAAGACATAATGTATTTTGCAGTAGCACTCTTGTCGGGATTTCCTAATCTGACCAAAGCAGTTTTTCGGATTTGCGCCCAAAGCATGAAGTGCAACAGTTAACCTCCACACGTGGACCGCCTATACACGCCAGGGCAAGACGCCTACCCCCACAGAAGTTAAAGATTGCTAAACTAGAATTTCAGCACCTACTTGATTTGGGAATTTTTCGGCGGTCTTCCAGTCCCTGGTCATCACCCTTACACATGGTACCCAAAGCGTCATGAGGTTGGAGGCCTTGTGGGGACTACAGTCGCTTGAATGTGGTAACTGATGCAGATCGATATTCAAGAATTTCTCCGCTTAGTTGACAGGTGCCACAATTTTTTT
>QXVZ01031167.1:0-17730 GCA_008931825.1 Phallusia fumigata
GTAGTCGTCCGGACAACCTGAAACTAATTGCACAAAAAAATGTAAAAATATACACAAGCGCACATTGGGATTTGGAATCTGTCCTGAGAAAGACATACTGGTGAAGGGTTATGTGGCGAATTTTATAGACTCACCTTGTGGAGCGGTCGTTGCGGCCTGTGACGTCACCGCTGATGACGTTGGTGGTTCAACTGTGGTGGTGGTCATGGGTTCAGATGTCAAAATTGGCGGTAAGACGTCGACGATATCTTAAGATAAAAACCACTAGTTTATTTTCGATTTCCAAACCCAAACAACTGTAGATTTGCATTGGAGCACGAACCGAAAAAAACACTGATAACCAAAGGCTGTGGACCTACCAGCACAGTTTAGTTCATCGTCCCTGTCTGGGCAATCGTCCATTCCGTCACACTTGTAGAATTCAGGGATGCATTTTGACC
This sequence comes from Phallusia fumigata, assembly GCA_008931825.1. Classification (NCBI taxonomy): domain Eukaryota; kingdom Metazoa; phylum Chordata; class Ascidiacea; order Phlebobranchia; family Ascidiidae; genus Phallusia; species Phallusia fumigata. Next base: position 441 of record QXVZ01031167.1, read on the forward strand.
CAGAAGCACAGGCGTATTCGAATAGTTTGCAGTCTGTAATAAACACCCGATTGATGATGCAGTCACAAAGTAGTCTAATTAAAAACGTACCTGCTAGAGAACTAGTGAATATATTGTATTGCAAACGTTTCGACAATGATAACTGATGATGACAACAACGATTGTCGAAACGTTTGCAATCAAATCTATTCGCTATACAAGTTTTCTGGCTGTTATATTTTTAACAAAGTTATTTTATTGTATTAAATATGAATGATTAAATAGATAACTTTATGGCGCGGTAACGTAATTTATATTCTTTTCGGGGTGCATGTGATGTAAGATTAGTGGTCGTGTGAAGAAATTGTTTTTTGCCACAAACGCAAAGTTTTCATTTTAAGCTGATGTGAGCTTTGTTTTGTTAGTGTTCCAATCGATCACGTGATATTATGACCTACTTGGTGGTGGTGATGTTGTTGAGGCCGTTGTGCTGGTGGCTTCAGTTGCCGGCATTTCTGTGTAAAGCAAGGCATGTAATTAGACAGCACCGTACAATTGATGGCCTTTGCCCGCGGATTACATGGCCGCTGTAAAATATCAAGACCGGCTTGCACTTATATTGAGTGTTGAGGTTTTTAACAAAACCCAGATTCAAGTTGTAATAGCAAATTTGTATTCAAGCTTATTAGGTCACCTGTTGTCGCAACTTCAGCGCAGCTGGTGTTCTCCATTGTGACGTCATCAAGCGCAATATCCCCCTGGTGGCCGCGACCTCTGACACCGATGAACACGATCTGTAATTGGGAGTTGATGGTTTATTTGTAATCTTCCAGCATGACTTTTATGAACTCCAAAAAGTTTTTGCCTTCGCCACATTGTGCTAGAAACCTCCCAGAATGAAAATTGTCTTTATTTTAGGGCGAAACAGCTCTTGTGTCAAACGTTTGCGACAATTTGACTGAAAACACCATTTCTTACCCTGAATGGTTCGTACTGGTGCGGGATGGTCATTCTTCCCTCAATCCACCTTTGTCCCTGGTCGCCAGATTTGAACCAACTGATGGTGCTGGTATTTCCAACCATAATGGCAACCTTTAGAGAACCGATGCTGCTCCCGTACATGTGGTACCTAAAAGACAAGACCATTTCCGTGTATTTTGGGCTTTGTACAAGTGAAACTATTTTGAGCCACACTTGGCAATACATTTTCTTCTGGTAAAGAGCAACTGGTAGAGCAAATTTGCAACAGATGAGTTGCTCTTACCAAAATAAGAGGCACATGTCACCAGGGTTGGAGCCGAATGTTCTTTCGGGGGTAATAAGAATCGCTTCTTCATTTGGTTTTCGTGGCAGGGAGGCTTCGATGAACGCATACTGTCCGTCTGCAAATAATAGGAAAAATAGGCTCAGATATATTTTCAGAATAACTGCATGTCGGTAAAACCTAGTATAAACTTTAACGAGAAACTTGCTTTACTTCATATCCACCAAGTGTACTGGAGGTACGAGGATACCTAATCATTATTGGCAATTATAAAGATACTACATTACATCTATAACACAGAAACTTACTCGTTTGTTATTTGAACATGACAACAATAACTACTTTCCGAAAAATACAAAAAACGGCACGAGAACTGGTTGGTGATTTCAAGGGGACAGGCAAAAAGAATTGTGAACCATTAAAGTAAACACACCAGGATTTTTACTAAACCATACCAGTAGGCCTCTGATAACTTACTTTCATTTTTGAGGGTGTGGTCATATGTTGGCCCAGTCAGAGCAGTCCTTGTTCCTCGCTTTTGAAACTCCCAGTCAAATTGGTCGTTAGGGTATCCCAAGTCAACCCAGCCCTCACATAAGCCTTGTTCGAAATCGCAGTCGAACTGGTCTGTGAAATTAAATATTGTGTTTTTGTCTTTTCTATTCTAAAGTTCATGGTTAATGTGTTGTTAATTAAAAACATGTCCGCCAGAGAACATATTGACGAGAAGCTTAACACCGTGCGTTATATACACAAGTGACGTAAAAAGAAATGTTTTTTTATTTGAATGAGCAGACAACGGCTCTGAAACGCCAAATAGGAAGTTATCCATTGTAGTTTTCATATTATTGTGACATCTACCGCAGCCAGTCCGAGGTCAAACACAATTAAAATCCTGTTTAAACCTAATTTCGTATCCTTGAAATTACAAACAATTTCAAATGCGCTACGAAGCCACCTTATCAGAAAAATGCCGCAGTTGATCTTTCATAACGGTTAAGGCCTCTAAAAAACGCAAGTAGCTTACCTGGTGGGGTAGGAACAGCTTCCCAAGTAATATTAAAACCGCGAGCTTCAGTATCTTCATCAGAGTAGAAAGCCACCACCACGCGGTTGGTGTGGCTTTTTACTGGTGGAATATCCAAATCGCCACAAAAGCGAGTCTTTCCAATGTACCGACTCGTCTGCATCTCTTCCGTAACGTTCAGAATGAGGTCATCGGTGACGTCATACATGACGATACCGTCGAAGGTGCACTCGGGCGGCGCGTACTCGACGTCGATTTTCTCAAACGTGAACTGTGACGTCATATAAAGGTTTAGTGACGTAATTCACACCCAAAAACAGTAGTTTTGTTCAGTTGCGCACTCTGTGACGTCATAAAAAGATAAAGTGCCGCAATATACGGGGAAAAAACTGTTTTGTTTCGTTGCGCAATTTGTGACGTCATAAAAAGGTTTAGTGACGCAATTCACAAAAAAATAGTTTTGTTCAGTTGCGCAATGTTAGTCGTGTATTTAAAGTCCATCGTAGCGCAATTTTTTGACATTTTTATTTTTATTTACAATACATCTGGTCAACACAATTTGACCAAAGCGCACAACGCAAGCAGTCTTCATTACCCGAATTTGCATGCCAAACGGAACAGTGATTTGCCAAACACAGTAGGCCCCGGGTGGATAATTCTGGTCGGCTGCTGGATTATAGTTGGGGCTTGTAATTTCACCGCTGCTGCCCATGAAGTCTCCTCCACAGTTGTCTGAAAAAAAACGCCAGTTATTATCAAATTGCACATAAATAAAGGCACTATTTCGTGCCTTTGTTTGAGTGCGGAAAGAACGATGCATACGCTGATATTTTTCAGAAATTTTTAAAACTTGCTTGGTAGTCGGTTTGGAGCAATTGTCGCCATGCAAACATCAACCAAAACCAAACCAGTGTTTTGATTAAGGTTGTTTTAAAATTTAGGACTGATTCTTAATTGCTTTAAAAAGAAGATACAAACTGCTTGTGTGTAAAGCATTTTCTATGTTTCGACAAACGCTGTTGTCATCATCAGGGATGTCATTTAACTGGGTATTGAAAAAAAACGCATGATTTCCAACTAATTTTCAGCACGTTAAAACGTCAATATATAGGCTATGTTGATGATAAAAGCAAGGTGTTGCTGTTGTACACGTATTGCTAGGTGGTTTTGCCATGAATCGCCATCCACCAACGCTCGTTTCTGTTTCGCGGAAATCGAATTCATTTCTTGTAAACCGTCACACGCGTTCTAAACTCGAAGCAGCCATCTAACGCGCTCTCTAACCAGTCACGATGCTGTCATGACGTCACAGAGAGATTTGTTTGCGTCATAATTAATTGACGCCGATCTTGGTTACGGGGAAATCGCTTCTTGTCGAACAATGATGATTTGTTTTTGATCCGTTTTCAATTGCTGACCTACATTTATGTTTATCTTAATGATGATGTTTTTGTTTTTTTGCCGTTTGACGCGTAGGCGATTTAGAGATGTGGGAAAATTTGTTTGGATTTAAATGTATCTTCGATCTGTTAGCACTTAACAAATGCCCAAGGATTTGTTTTTCGAACATGTTTGAAAAATGTTGTAACTTATGCGAAAAAGATTGGAATTTGTGCCCAAGAATAGAACAAAATATCGCATTTCTTGACAGAAACAAACCAGTCATCTTGACTGTGAAATATGTTTCAAAAATTTCCGTGATTTTCAGCGGAGAATTTTTTTGGAGAAGAACTTCCTAGATTTATATAGCGCCGTGCGTACGCTTGGAAAGCCCATGATATACAACTATAACGAGGATGGTTTTCAACGAACGCACACAAAATTACCTTAACCATACGTTTTTAATTGGGTCCACTGTTAAACGTGCGAAGGTGCCAATTTAGAGCAAGCCAAACTACCGTGTTCCAAGACATCCTTTTGAGGTAGCGATCAAGCGTTACTGCTCGAAATGTTCGTGAACTTACAAACAAGGCATCGACCTTTGCGAGAGGCCATTGCGCATTTGCCCGCCTTGCAGATTTCGCACGCCGGCCGAGCCGCCAATTAAGTGTGTAACTGCCGGTTAGAGGCAAGTACCTTTCGCTCCGCCGCCAAGTTGTCATTTACTTCGCTGCCACGCAGAAATGAGGCTCTTTCACCACAGGCATTCATAGTCACAACTCACAAACACAGCCATTTGATAATGAAAGTAGTTTTATGTGTGATAACGTACTGCATCAGTTTTGTAGTTGTTACCTTTCACAACAAGCGGTTAAAAGAACAAACAAATTATAATCCTGCATTTATAATCGGTAAACAATTGTACTGCAACAATTGTACGGTATAAATGAATACTTATGTGCACTTTTAGTCTAATGAAGACACATAAACTTACTTGCAGAGTTGACGAGTTCCTGAGCAAAAGTGGACGCAAAAACAGACAATACAAACAGAAAAGTCTTCATCTTTCCTAATATATGAAAGACCCTGCACCTAAATTTACGTCTAAGCACAAAAAATTATCATACATTAGCACTTTATTAGATAAATTGTATAAAGCTGTTGGTCTCGTCAAAACGAGCTGCACCAGCTATTCACTATTCAACCAATTTTATTAGTTGTTTTAAAGCATTCTAAGTCAATGTTGCATTACTATTTCTACAAATTTCCAAACGTTTGTAGTTTCTTGTAGCAAATCCTTTGTCTGCGTAGACATTATGACCAGCTTACAGTACATTTTTAGGAGCAAAAATTAAGAAAACAACAAATTAACGCATTAGTAATCACACTTATTCCAAAATCCTGACCTAAAGTTTAAACAATGTACCAAATCGCAAAACATTCTGTCTTCTTTGTATATCCCAAACACGCAGCCTATGTCTCTCCACTCAGTAACCGGTACCCTGTCCGGGCCGAAACTCCCTATTTGAACCGTTGTTTCGAGCCAAGGTCGCGCTTTATGCCAGAATAATCACTCACCACGTCACATCGACTTTATAATTGCGGTCGTTTAGCGCCAAAAACGCGTTTCACCCGTCAAAGCAACTCAGACACCACGTTTTCTTACTAATAAGGCTACGAAAGTTCATTAATAAAGTAATTACCGCAAGCAGTACAAAAACCACATGATGTTGATTTTCAAATCGTCTGGTCACTCACATCCGTTCATTATTACGTCACAATTAGCAAGCAGACGTCGCGGCAGAGCTTGTACACGTTTTGGACGTTCGACATTGTTGGCATGTAATCTAGCGACGGACCCGACTGGAAATACTGGCAAGGTGTAATTTAGAGGCACAGCTGCATTTTTCAGTTATGTCCTTGCCAAATCGTGATTGCGCCATTCGAAACTGGATGTTATTATAAGTATCACCAGCCGGAAACTGCGGCTTTTCGAAAAATATGTGTCTTCTCCCTTGACGTTTCAATTTAAAAAAATAATTTTTTCCCAAAACCCTTTTATCTGAAATCTGTGGTGATTTAGGCTTCTGTTCTGGAAATATTTATAACCATGCCACAAAAGATTTTTTGACCTACTTTTGTGGAATAATACGCGAAAAAGTTTTATAAACGCCAAACCAGGAAAAATGGACCTAAAACGTCCAACATACCATTTNATTGCGCCAATTCGAAACTGGATGTTATTATAAGTGTCAGCAGCCGGAAACTGCGGCTTTGCGAAAAATATGTGTCTTTTCCTTTGACGTTTCAATTTAAAAAAAGATTTTTTTCCGAAAGTCCCTTTTTTTGAAACCTGTGCTGATTTAGGCTTCTATTCTGGAATTACTTATAACCACGCCGCAAAAGGGTTTTTGGCCTACTTTTGTGGAATAATGCGCGTTAAAAGTTTTATAAACCTCAAACCAGGTAAAATGGACCTAAAACGTCCAACATACCATTTTGTATTAAAACAAGGCGTTAAGGTCAACTTCCCCCTGGTTAAAACAATTTCTGAACAATTTGTTATGGCTGACTGCACGAAGCTCGCTTTGTATCTCACTAAAATCGTGACTGTAAAAATGAAAAACTGTGGTGACTGATTGGTTGCGTCTGTAAATCACAAGGTTTGGCCGTTGCACTATATTCGACCTCATATCGCAAAACTTCATTCAAATTCCGGCGGGCATGACATTTAAGTAATGACTGCTTGATGCAATTTCGTTTTCCGGCGTTGCGTAGTTTTTGGATGAATCAAAACGGCGGTTTGTGTTTCGGACTGTCAAACACTTGTGTTTTATTCAACTTGTTTTAAAACTTAGAAAATTTTAAACTATTTAAATCGACACATTGAAAACAATTTTGTTATGATGCTTAATGTTGATAAACTAGCTCTTTACCAAAATTTTGCCTAATCGAAATTTCCTATTTAAACCATGCACGATCCTAAAATTGCACTTACATCTAAACAACAAAACCCAAGTTTATAAAAGACTAACTCTAACCACAAAGCAATTGAAAGTACCTTCTCAATATCTTAGTACGTATATCCTGAAATTAAATTTAATAAAGGTTCAACACCTGTTAACTCGCATCGCTGTCTTCTGTTTCTACCCAATGCCGCCAATGCAACGAGTTTTTACTCTCTGCAGTGCGCCTTTTTCCCCAAACAACTTTCGAACATAAATCATTGTTATGACTTTTCGAGCGCCCACAATGCCGGGGGTGCAGCGTCACGATTACGTCACAATGCCCTTCTCATCACTGTCTGCGCCCGGTGGACTTTCATGCACGCAAAGCCGGCAATTATACCTTGCACCGACGGTGGTTTAAACGTATTTGAAGATTGAAGGTGGTGTTATATGGTGTCAATTGTGACAACAATTGCCATAAAATCTAGTCTCAAACCTGTGTAATTTAGTGTGACGACGATTCAAGTGTTATCCAACTATTTTATTTCCCTAACAAAATGACTAGGGGATCGCGCAATAACACAAACAGATTTGTAAAGTAAACTTACAAAACATATCTGATAGAGAATTTGTGTGTGTACATTTTAATGCAAACTTTTCAACAATCGATGTCCATGTGCGCCGGCAGAAAATATTCCAAGAGGGGGCAANATAACAACCCCAAGGCAGAACAGCTTTAACTTCACCCTGTGGCAATTAAAGTCACGTGGCAGAGCGTTAAAAGCCTCAACGCAGCCTGGGCAAGTTTGTATGGTTTAGCTGTTATGCAATAATTTATAGGGCAAATGTAAGGATTGTAACCGTTAATTGAAAACATAATTGAAAACAGGGAACTTGTACATAGTTGATACAATGTATTGCAAGCGTCTTGAAAATCGCTGTTGTCGTTGTCACCGCATAATGTTGTATCACTGCATATTGATTTTGCACTAATGATGACAAAAGCGTTTGTCAAAAAGCTTGCAATGAAAAGTATTCACAACTTCACACACTGCCAATAAGAAGAGCGTTATGTGCAGTTTCCACTTTTTTGTGACGTACAGTTTTTATTTTTTCTGCATTAAAACTTATCATTAGGTTAATATACTGTTGTTTACAAGCATGTCTTGCTACTGTAGGTCAAGTATACCAACAATGAGTCAAGTGTTAATTTCCTACGTTTTAGTACCCAAACACGCTTTGTAAGATTGCCCAGAAAAAGTCAAAGAAATCGGTTTTTCGCAAATTACCCTCTAACTCAGTGTTTCCAAACCAGGGTGCCCTTTATAGCTTTGTAGGGCTCAGTGATGTCGCGGCAAATTATTTGGAAATTCAGTTTTTTACATTAAGTATTACCAAACATAGCGGTGAATAATGTTTGCAAATTGACTTGATTTGTTGTCTATACCCCATGACAAAAATTCAAAATTACAGGTTGTTACATATTGTTCTTATTGTAATTGCCATGTAAGCCGCTATGGGTGCCGCGATTCATAAGTCCCAGCAAAAAAAGATGTCGCAAAAAAGGTTGGAAACCACTGCTCTTACATACAAATCAACCTGTACACCGTTTTTTGTACAAAACACTTGTTTAATTCCTGACTGTGATCAATAGCACTCATCTGAATCACAATTGTTAAATCGACCACCTGGTCACAAAACACCAAAAAATCACGTCCATTGTTTTACGAGCGCTGTGAAGTTACGCGCGACTTAAGAGCTGCAAAGGCTGCATCTTCAAAAGAACAATTTCCTGGAACACTTTCAGACTGCCAATTAACTGAGTTGGTCTCATTGTGGACGATTTTGCGGCTCTTTTGAGCGTTTTTCTGATAGATGTTAGGATGTGAGCCGCGATAAACGATTCGGAAGCTGTTTATGTGCAAAATATGTGGATGTAGTTGTTTGGTATTAAATGGACGTTGCTTTAACTTAACTTAATATGTGGATGTAGTTGTTTGGTATTAAATGGACGTTGTCTTAACTTAAAATGGCCAGCAATGACTTCCAAAACAACAAAATACACCACAACCAAGACTGAACGGAATAAAAATAAAAAATAAACGTGTTTTCACTATTTTTCTTCTCTTGCCTGGTTTGAACCAGTTTTATTTATTTATTACAAACTTATACATGGTTTTGTGCACTTACTAACCTACAAATTCTAAATATCACTCAGTTTTGAAAGTTTGCCTGTGTTTTGATTGCAAAATGTTTTAATCTTTTGCAAAATGTTTAAAAAACGGTGTTTTAATCATCAACATATCAGCAATACACATCCCATGTTTCTGTAACTGACTCCCTAACGTTCCAAGACTTCTTGTATCATTTCTGCTGTAAGAAAACCGTTCACCAGAAATTAGACGATTACATACAATTGTTTCTTCGTTAAACTCGTCAAGTTTCTTTCCTATTCTGTTTCGCATCCACGAGGCGAACGTATCGGATCACTTTGATGATCAACTCTCCACCATTACAGTTTACATGAAATGGTTTTCGGGCCTCACCAACACCTGTCACAGTTACAAACGTCGCGTGGCGTTTTTTGTCAGATCGCCGCCTTTACATGCAATATTAATGTAGAAACCAGAGCCCGACATATGTGTATGACTAGGAAATTAACCATACTCGATAATTAGTGCAGCCGTTATGCTGTTTAGGATATGGGAACGATGGTCTAATATGTTGTGATTGCATGAAATATGTACACGAATGGATTTCGTATTATGTACAGGTGTAAATCGGTCTATATCTAAATCGATTATTGTTTTAAACCTGCAAAGTAACATAGAGTAATTCCACTCGCATAAATTTCCCTGCAAAATGCGTTGAATCAAGGGTTATATTACATCTGCGATTGAACAAACGCAGTTCGCTTAGAGTGGACGTAAGTCTTTTGGTTTTTGGAATGTACAGTGATTTCCTAAGATTCAGCAATCTACAACCGTACCAATGCTTGAAATTAAATGTTTAAACATAAAAAACCTTAACGCGTGTTCCTTACTTTTCACAGTGTTGTGCGCCGAATGGACGGAGAAGAGTTAAAACGGTTTCAGCATCCCGATGAAGCGGTCGGTTGTGATTGGAGCATCATCGACAAGTGAGTCTGTTGGTCGCGTGTCGTAGAACATGTCAAGACATGTATAAAACGCGTTTTTTTTTCAACTTAAAATGTGGCATGAGTTGTTTAGTTATCAGGAAATTTTATCCCGACTACCATTCGTGGTCACTGTAACCGTACAAAGCAGTCAAGCTCGTTTACTAATGCAGCACTTGTTTCACACATATAGCTTTGTACGTAATGTGGGGTTTTCTTACGAGCTTGGCCAAATGATTGTTATAAACCCCTGACCTAATCTAAATAGCATGCCCAAGTAAAACCTGTAATATTGGTTTACTTACAAAACTAATTTTAAAAGCGGTTTGTTCTATTTTGCAATGAATTAAAACACGCCACGTTGTCTGCCGTTACCCCCAAAACAAACAGATTGACATTCTTTTTGTAGAGACCTGTTGGCAACTGGATGTCAAGACGGCGTCGTTCGTGTTTGGAACATGTTAGCCAACACCAGCAGCCACTACAGGGCGCTAAAGGGCCACGAAGCAAGGGTGTTTCATGTTCGGTGGCATCCCCTAATCCGAAACTTGTTGGCCAGTGGTTCAGACGACACGTAGGTTTGATTTTTATGTTTTAGTGGATATTTGTTGTTTGAAGCGGTTGGGTGCCACGTCCTGAACAACATTTTTGTCGTCATTGCCCACTATAAGAGTCGTCAATCATCTACAGAGCCAAGGACTTGCAGAAAAAGACAGTATTGGTATAAACCAGCGTATTTTAACTTTCTTACGCGAAACACATAATGTTTTGAAAAATCTCGTTGCCCAATGTCCCATCAACTTGGCAAGTTCCCCTCATTTTAGGCTTGTTGTGACACAAAAATGCATTATTTTGAACGAAATTATAGCGATTTATTCCAATTTGCATTTCAGTGGGAAACTTGCTTTTCCTAATTCTTGGGGATGATAATTGGAAGTTAAACATTTTCAACTAAATCCGGGGACCATTTGCAATCTGCTCTGTGGCCCACTTGTTAAAAAACAATGGTATACACACTACGTCAATTAAAATGTTTGTGTATTGCCATAGAGAGAGCATAGGGTGCATTGACTGATCTAGTGGAAGGTAATGAGTGTCACCCACTTTCAAATGTTATAATAAAACTGCGGAAAACTACAATAAACTGGTATCTTGACAAAAAATTGTTATCAGCACAACCCATCCAGGCATTTTTAAAATGCTACCGGCTCTACCTCCAGGCAAACCTATAAACGAATTTGACGCTTTCGCCTCAATGGGTCGACACTTCAGTTACAAATTATCCAGTTGTCATCATCTCTTGTGCCCTCAAGTGTATAAATTTGTGTATGCAGGACTATCCGCGTGTGGGAGATAGAGAGCGAGACTTGCTACGCTTTGCTGGAAGGTCACACTTCCAGCGTCAGAGGCTTATCTTGGAATCACGAAATCGCCTATCTGCTTACCTCCGGCTCATGGGACAGCACGTTGCGCTTATGGGACGTACGAGATAGGAAATGCATTGAAACTGTTGACGACCACGGTGCAGATGTTTATGGTAAGTAAAAATGCTGGGCAATTGGTAGGGTTCGGGTCTTGGTTGATATGCATTTTGAAAGTGGGATTGGATTACGTGGTTGAGTGGTTGTTTTTTGAATTTGATTGTTGTTTTATCGCGTTTTTTGTTGGGTAAAAATTATCCGATTGTTTTAAGTTTGTTATCGCATCTTGATTGGTCGGCTGTGCAGGTTATGATGGCTGTACGGGTTTGGAAAAATGTTAGGTTAAATGCTTAGTATTCAGAACTGAAAATGACGTTTGTTCAGAAAAAACACCCCTCATGTTTGGATTGGTTAATAATTTGTACAATGCATACACATGTGTTAAAAATACCAAAATACGTAATTCGCTTTTGAAACTAACATATAGCGCCGTGGTGTCTGTTTTAGCCACTAACGGACCCTTTAACCTCGTTCCAACCTTTTTAGGTCTCGCAACTCATCCCAACAATCCCTTTACAATCGCCACCTCGTCACGTGACTCCACCCTCCGAATATGGTCGCTAGCTGGCGTAACAGAGAGCCTCTTTCTTCGTGTGTTGGCAGGCGAGCCGGCCGATTCAATAGTCACTACCCCTGGTAAGTAACGTTAGGTAGTTTGACTCCACCAGTCTTCGAGGTACCACCACTGACCTGTCTTAAATCAGGCCAATGTGGTACTGTAGTTCGGAAACTATAATGTGCAGTAGTGAGAGCACATCTTTCTAGAACACAATAAGGGTTGATGTTATACCATGATGAATCGATATACTTTTATTTCCTGATCAGGATTTTTGGTGCTCGCCTTGCTCTTTTTGAATCTAATCACCCAAGTGAAAATCTTTTATTTTGAATACTCCAAAATTCTACTTTGTACATCATACTATTGCGCAGATGTTTGGATATTCACACTAAAATTACTTCGTAAATCTCAGAATAAATATATAGAGCAGGCAGTACATAAGGCAAATGGATTTAGTTAGTTCATTTTATTGCGAGTGTTCATGCTATCGTCACGGATATTCAACGAATCTTCTACCCATGAGTTATAATCAATCTTAACCGAAATAAAGGCAGTTGTGAAGCGTGTAAAAGCATTTGAAGCTGAGTTGGGAAAAACTCCCGTCGATCCATTGTTAGGGCCAATGTATTGATGATAAAAGTACCGTCGAAGTTCTGTCGCTATTTTTAGATGACAATATGAAAGCTGGGTCGCCACTGAAACTTTCCGGTAACATGTCGCGTCATATTACGTCACTACTGCGGGAAAAGAAAAACAACGACTTCGTCAAGTTGCGGTGGTTTTCCGAACTCTTCTGTGTAAGTAACGCCCAACCCATGAGCTACATTTTGATACATTTTTCAACATTACATTTTCCTTTTTAGAAAATAACTTTTAAATTTTTAGAAGTACTGTATACAACATTGCATCGAAAGGCAAAACCATTAAACCTTCATGTATAGGTATTTCCTTTAGATGACTTCGCCATTATTGCCGTTTTATATTTAACATTCAACCGTATTATAACGTCAAACTTTTTAAAAATTGCCACACATCCAACCANTTCTATGCGCGTAAGATGGATTGCGTAATAGAGTGGTTCTCAACCCGGGAGTGGGGAGGGATTCCCCACTAGAGGGGAATTATATACTCCCCATGCTTAACACTTAAAATTCCCAGGTATGCCGCCGTTTTAGAATCAGAGCGAGACAAAGACGCAATCGCGTTTCGCGTGGCCGGTGGAAAAGTTCGTGAAGCTGTTCGCTTTATTACGTCACAGGGTGACTTGCAGGTGAGTCAACGAAATTCCAACGCGCGAAAAAAAGATTTTGTCAACTTGTGTTTGAATCGACAGGACGCTTTGGTCGTGGCGCAGAGCGCTAAAGAGGGAAATACCCCTCACGTGACCGACACTGAGGAAATCCACAATGGTGACGTCACAAACGAAAAGGAGTCCTACGACGAGTAAGTACTGAGTACAGAAGTTCATTCAAGAACATTCTCTTCATCGTTTAGTGCCGCGGTTTTAAACCAGGAGTACTCATACTTCGGAGGGGCATATAGATACCTCATAACATCCAAACGAAATGGTTTGTTATGTAAACATGGGAACAATAACTACTTTTTGGAAATTACAGATGGGGGTGCGAGAATTGATGGGGTTTCTTGTCACCGCGTACTACGTCGACATGTTGTAAAATTAAGTGGAAGTTTTGTTCCATACAAATTAACAAAACTTAGCCTGTTTTATACTAGTCCAAGAGACTAAACTGATAAAAAAGCAATATGTACACGGAAATTCAGGAACTTAAAAAGAGAACGCGATAAGCGAAAGCAATAAATACAGTTTTTGTCCGAAAAAAAACATGAGCTTACCACCTGGAGGAATTTTGCGTACAACAGGTTGGGCACCAGAGATTAAGTGGAGTATAATGCTAAGGGCGCCTCCAATATGCGTACTACGACGAAAAAAGTTGTTTTACCCCTGAACTTAAGATCATTTTTTACATAGTCTGGTGACGGAGTGTTGCGACCATCTCTCGTCTCGTTACTTCAACAAGTCATCGCCATACTCATCAGCCTCTGTTCATCTCGCCAACGACGACTTCAACAGCGCTATCGACTGCTTGATAAGGGTAGGTTATGCCTGCATGCTCGTTTTATCTTTTAGTATACGTAAACAGCTTGTAATGATTACCAGCCAATCATAAAGCTCACGGCTTTGTTCAAGATCTTTTTGCATTGGTTACATAGGACTTGAAAACAATAGTGGTTATATCTTATTCGTTTTTTTATGGGTCCCCTTTTATGAAGAGAACACTTTTTCACCTTTTCTTGGTTTATTTCTTGAAACAAGGAAAAAGTCATTTAAATTTCTTTAAATTTGCACACATGATAGATGGGTATCTGAAGTTGTTCAGTTGTAATTTTTGGCCCAGTTGACCGATTGGTTAACCCACAGGCCCCCAAAACGTAAAAAAAAATATTTAATAAAGTAAGTCATCTCCAAGTTTAATATTTTGTTTGTCAAGTGACAGCAGAAAGTCACAAGTCATTTCAAAACGGTTTGAGTACACAACAAAAGATTCATTTAAAAGTATTTGTTTTACAGTCGAACGAGCTTGCTTTAGCGTTGTGTCTGTCCAAAAACCTTAAGGGAAGTTCGGATAGATCGGTCATTCCAGCAAGACTTCTGGCGCGAAAACTTGAAAGGTTTGATATTTTTCAATACAATTCTGATACTGGAACACAAGACACAGACTTAAAGTAGTTTAATTAAAACCATAACTACTATAGACCTTGCATGCAGTGAATACGTTGTAATGCAAACGTTGCAACAATCGCCTGTTGTCTTCTGATTTTTTATGCTGACGATGACAAAGGCAACGGAGAGAGGTTGTCACTACGATTTATTCACTGTTATTACGAAGCTATACCTTGCTTCAATTGTCTGTTAGTGTCAAAAACTAAATGTGAAACAAAATCCACGCTAATGTTATTTAATGGACAGTTTAAAGATGCACGACATCGCTGTCAAACTGCTCAAGGCATTTGACCCTCCAGCGTCCAACTCTGATTGGTCAGCGATACATGACGTATGCGCGCGTTGTGACGTCACAGATCCTGATACGAAAACTCGCCTACACCAGGCAGCCGGTAAGCGTTGTGTCGTGGTTAAACTAGTTATGATCATCATTATGATGGATTTTTTTAGGTCTGCCCTCGCCGTCGGAATGCAAAGCCCGCGCGGTGTCGCACCAGAGCAACGGAGATTTGAATGATGCGGTGAGGTATCACGTGCTAAGTGGAGAATCGCAAACGGGACTGGAACTTGCTATACAAATCTTTACAGGTATGGGTCACTTATGTAAACCAATGTTTTAGATGAACTATGAATTCTATTGGAATAAGAGACTGAATAACACAGCTTCACTGATATTATTTTAGATGTTTATACGTTGCAATAGGGGTTAATTAAAACATAGTCGTTTATGATCAATAATTGGGCATTCGTTGAAGTTTAATACACAATAAATTATTATGTTTGCAAGAATTAGGGCCCCAAATTGGTTTGTACCACCTTGAAAGATTTTTCTTGCATGCCCTGGCAGTAACCTTTTCCTTTTTCTACATACAGCTCGCTTCACAGAAGACGCCGATTGGACCGTCGATGACGTCACACGTGACCTGGCGGCGTCATTCGCCGTTCGAACTAGCATCCTTAAACTGCAGAAGAACAAAACCTTACGTACAAAACTCCTGGCTATAGCAGCTTACTTTGGAGCTTTGTTGGCTGTGAGAAGAGGTTACGACCCGATCGTGAAGCCACTTTTTGTTCATGCCAAGTAAGTTTGGAAGCAGAAAGTTCAGGGTGACTTTGCGCAGTCCGCCATGTGTGTAGTCACAATATGATTTTTTGGGGATAACTCACCAATTATAGGGAGAAACTGTTTGATGACTGGGACAGACAGGCTTTTCGNACTCCTGGCTATAGCAGCTTACTTTGGAGCTTTGTTGGCTGTGAGAAGAGGTTACGACCCGATCGTGAAGCCACTTTTTGTTCATGCCAAGTAAGTTTGGAAGCAGAAAGTTCAGGGTGACTTTGCGCAGTCCGCCATGTGTGTAGTCACAATATGATTTTTTGGGGATAACTCACCAATTATAGGGAGAAACTGTTTGATGACTGGGACAGACAGGCTTTTCGACTAACAAATTAATAGTTTTTGTTTAACGAACACAAATAACGTTTAAAAATTCGACGCCAAAATTGAAGACACGGAATTCAAACAAAGAAATGAGTTGGTCGTAGATAAAAGTCAATGCCAAAAAAAAAGTCAATTATGTTCGGCGTGTAGCCTGAGTCGTAGCCAGAATTAGTTGGGCTAGCTACAGTTTTGTGCGGTCTATTGTCTTTCCAAGAAAACTAAGCGAGAGATATAATCACAGATGATATACCAAATATGGCAGGGGTTCCTAAACTTTATTGGGTCGCGCCCTCTCTGAATCGTCCCATGCCCCCCTTCCTATGACGTTTGTTTTAATGCAAACCCCATTGTTTGTTAGGTCCCTAGTTCAACTAAGTCAATCCTTCGATCCTCACTTCCCTCTATCGCCAACAAGTGTTCACGAAGAGCTTCAAGCTTGGCTCCACAAGTCAGACAATGACGCAGCCGCACGATTACGTCACAGAGCGGGCGAGGAAACGCACTCAAGCATGAAGGGCGTAACCGTCGTCGATTCCTCGGATTTTCCATCGCACTCAAATGTAGCGACGTCCACAATTTCGGGCAAAAAAATTAGTGTGAGTAAAATTGGGCGTAAAGGCGTCGCGTTGAACTATTTGTTGCATACATGTAACGTAGGATTAAACATGTCCAAAGTAATGTTGGATATTAGTAGTTTATACACGTGTATTAGTGGTATTTTATTAACTGTTCCTCCGAGGTCCGCAACCCCTGGCAGGCGTGCCACGGTCGTCTCGTGAAGTGATTTACGGTTTTTGTACCAAAACATTTTTTAACCAAACCAAGCGACCTCTCTTTTTAATGTTAAGTGCAGTGCAACTGCACCAACGAGCTACAGAGAGCATGTGTAAACCAAATTTTACAGATTTAACGCAAATAACGTCATTAACATTAAGATTTTGAACTAATTTGGCACGCTGTGTTCAAAAGGTCCCCTTGCTGTGTATAGATCAGTTCACATAAATATAACCAAGATCGCAGCAAAGACGCAAACACATTTGTGACATTTCAAAAACTGTGTTCCTGTCACCAGGGGGCGCCGTTCATCCTCGACGACGGTCGGTCAGTGCTCTCGTCCAACGAGGCCATCATGTGGGCAAAAGTCAACCAGTTTTCGCCCACCTCATCCGGCGAAAGAATATGTCCGTTCTGAAAGGTTTTTGCGACGTTACAGGTTGGATACACCAAAAGATGTAGCAAATTTTGTAGGAAGAATTACTTATGCTTGAAGCCACTGCAGAAAGAGCAGAAGGTTGCTGTCATAAAAGCAACACATTTGAAATCTCTATTGCA
>QXVZ01031169.1:0-10716 GCA_008931825.1 Phallusia fumigata
GAAGACAGCTGAAATTTTCCATGCTCTGTTTGACCTCGCACCCAACACCTGCAGAAACATAATTTGTTTTAATTAAGTTAAATAAACGGGAACGCGCTGTCAAGAGATGCACAATCAAAAAAATTTAAATCTTGGAAACGAAGAAATTCAAACCTAAGCAAGATTCAAACCATCTCTGCTCTTTTATGACGGACTTTAAAAACTTTGTCTTGTATTCAAACTTCCAGATAGCCTCGTGTTTTACAAAACTCAACTGTGGTTTTGCGTTAAAGCAACCATAAAATCAATACAAAAGACAAAGTTTAAGTGTTCATAACTAACCAGTTTCCATCTGCCACAAGCAAAACAAATTCGGGAGTACATAGTACTTTCCCTCACCTGAACCAGAGCCCTGTACATGTTATAGCCGTTTGACGTCATCCAGCACCACGTGGCAAGCAGGAAGTAGTGTAACAATACCGCTGTGACGTAACAAGGTACGGGATTGTGGGAGTTGGCGACACCGAAGAGGAAAAGGAGATTGGAGACTAGGAGGCAGAAGCAGATATGGAGGAGGAAGATCGATGGTTGCCGACCTCGAAGCTCTCTGAAAGTCGAAAGGTCAAGGGTTCAAACCCAGAATGGAGATTTATGTGGAAACTTATTTTCATGTGAACGTTGCTTGGAGAAAACAAAGATCGTCGATGACCAAGCGACAGCCTCTGATATTTTACTGGGGATATCCCATGGGTAAACCCCAATGGGTGGGATCGTAGTGGGTGACTTGATCGTATCAATCAGCTGTTTACTTCAACGTTGAAAGTATCAAGCAGTTTACTCACGGGACAGCCAAGTATATGATGATTGTGAGGACAAGTCCGATGCAAGATAGCACTAGACCGACATCAGTAAAGATTTTCTGCACGAAGCTTGATGGGAGGGTTTCGGTGTGCTGAAGAAAAAACATTTCTCATTTTAGCACTGCAGTAAATTTGTCAGCTAAGGAGTTCTTGAAATGCAAAAATGTGAAAGTTATATCGTATTTTCTGTTCGCCCGAACTGAAAAACTGCTGAATAAAAACTCCATGAGTTATTCTGGAATAAATGTTGGAGCCGTCTGGGTTAACTGCTCAGGTTCAACTTCGGTCTTAATTTGATTGACAGCAAAAAACGAGACGTCATTTTTGCTTATTTTTTGCCTCTCGAATGATTTAAATTACGAACTTTTTGTTTTAAAAGCATTTTATCAGCAGTTTTCTGGGTTTGAATGTTTTTAGTCGGGTCAATCCACCATCACACATTCCTCCTGTGTTTACAAGTACCAGTATACAAACTGCAAGTTCAAGTGAAAAGAGAGTAACTTACAAACAGGAGACTGTAGCTGCCAACGTCGTTACAAAGACATGTTTGTTGGTTTTGTTGTAGGTCAGGTAGGCAAGTTTTTACGAAAGCTTGTTGAGGCAAATCCCATCTTCCGCACCATAGATCAGTGTATGTTGCCTGTCAACACCGAAAAAAAAGTAGTTTTTATGAGTATCACGTACGAAAAGTTAATCGCTAAAAAAATATATGCGACAAAAAATTATCGAAACTTTTTATTTCTCTCCTATTTNCGAAGCTTGATGGGAGGGTTTCTGTGTGCTGGAGAAAAAAACATGTCTCATTTTAGCACTGCAGTAAATTTGTCAGCTAAGGAGTTCTTGAAATGCAAAAATGTGAAAGTTATATCGTATTTTCTGTTCGCCAGAACTGAATAACTGCTGAATAAAAACTCCATGAGTTATTCTAGAATAAATGTTGGAGCTGTCTGGTTCAACTTCGGTCTTAATTTGATTGACAGCAAAAACGAGACGTCATTTTTGCTTATTTTTTGCCTCTCGAATGATTTAAATTACGAACTTTTTGTTTTAAAAGCATTTTATCAGCAGTTTTCTGGGTTTGAATGTTTTTAGTCGGGTCAATCCACCATCACACATTCCTCCTGTGTTTACAAGTACCAGTATACAAACTGCAAGTTCAAGTGAAAAGAGAGTAACTTACAAACAGGAGACTGTAGCTGCCAACGTCGTTACAAAGACATGTTTGTTGGTTTCGTTGTAGGTCAGGTAGGCAAGTTTTTACGAAAGCTTGTTGAGGCAAATCCCATCTTCCGCACCATAGATCAGTGTATATTGCCTGTCAACACCGAAATAAAGTAGTTTTTATGAGTATCATATACGAAAAGTTAATCGCTAAAAAAATATATGCGACAAATAATTATCGAAACTTTTTATTTCTCTCCTATTTGACATGAAGTGATATAAAAGAGTTATAAAGGGTTTGGAACCACTGGTTTTCCTAAAAAGAAATACTACGCTTATTATGGAAAGCTTAACAATACAGTGAAAATTTCTCCTTATAACTTATAAAATCCTTCCCCGGTTGAGATCTGCTGCACTATACACAATATGATTCGAAAAAAACACTATGGTAAAATGCCTAATTCTTCTGCATTGTGTATTCCCACCTAAACCCGGCAGGTATTTAAGCAATTCTTACCTTGGTTGGGTTGTTTGGGTCCTTGGCTCCTTCACCGTACGTTCTATTGACGTGATGCGTAAAAGTTATCCCCGAATTTCCAGGAAACGTCACGTTCAAGTCTCCGACCGCCACCGTCACTATCTGTGTTACGTCATAAATGTATTTGTTGGTTATATTGCCAGGAGAAGATACAACTTATAATTTGATGGTGAAAATCTCAAAACAGTCTCAAATGCTGACAAAATCAGTCGGTATTTAAAACAAGGAATATCAATCTCGCCTAAATCGGCGTCGTCATTTAATTATTCAAATTCAATAATTAGTGCAGTGATTGTTGGGGACACATGGCGCCTGTTGCATGTTTAGATATTTTTAACCCAGAATATTATCATTTACTTGTGTATGAAACATTTTTTACGTTTTCACAAACGCTGTTGTTATCAGTGGAATGTACGTGTTCCATATTTCGTGAACAGTAGCCGATTGACACATATTCATATTCCTGACGGAAATGCATGAAATTATTTCCTTTCTATTTACCGTCGTTGACTTTTCTTTTGGATTTGTAGATGGGAAAAGGTTGTTGTTGAGATAGACGATGAAAGATACACGTGGCATTGTTCCATTAGCTATCGCCATATCAATGATGTTTCCTGGCACAACAGCCTCAACAGGTGATGTTTCGTTTCCTGATGGTTCCAGGGCTATCTGTTGTGTTTGATTCCATGCGTTCTTCGTCGGCAGTTTAACCTGGCATCATCACAAGGTTGGGTAATGTTTGCATTTAAATTTAGATTAGGCCTTCTGTGATTTAATCTATTAAAATCCTGTATTTGTATTACACAGTCAGCGCATCCTAAACCACATCCCGTATTTTTTTCAATCTTGGCGCGATGAAACTGACACCACGTGATTATCTGAACCAATCAGCGCGTCACGTTGTTGCGTTAACCGTTCGGCGCATTTGACTTTTGTCACATGACGTTTGTTACCAATAGACTCGTTCCAAATCATATCACGTGATGGTTTTAACCAATAGACGTGTTTTTAATCACGTCACGTGGCGGTTTTAACCAATGAGCGCGTTTCAAACCACATCACGTGGTTGCAATCTCATATCACCTGAATAGCAGTGTCCTTGGTGTTGAGACTGACAGAGGGTTGACCGGGCGGTATTACAAGCCTCTTTGTGAACTCTTCCAAGACCGAAACAAGTTTCTGAGCTTGTCTGCAATGTTAAAATTTGATTATTGGACTTTGACTTTACAATGGTTAGACCAGTGGTTTTCATTCTTATTAGTCCATGGATCTTTTTAAACGTTTTCGAAGCTAAAACTCCCCCCACCGGAAAATTAGTTCGTGAAAAGTATGAATAAGAAAAGAAATGTGGCTTAAAAACATCTGATTATCTTTACAAAATTTCCCCTAGTGGGGAATTCCCCCGGGTGTTCTCACCAGGGAGTGGCAAACTGCCGTTTTGTGACCCACACCATGTAAGTTTTGCGCTTACATAAGACTGGAGAGTAAAAATTATACTGACCATTTTTAAAGTTTTTAATCTTCAAAGCGATTATTATGATTTTAAAAAAGGATGTTATCTGTTTTCCTACCCGTGTTAAATCTTAGCAAGGAAATACGCCAACTGCACTTAATGGGTTCATCAGCCTGTAGTTAAAGGGTGTGAGGCCCCAACTTATAGGGGATTTTAGAGTCACCCCTGTACCCCTAAACAGCGCCCCCGATAAAATCAAGTTGCAATACTTACTGTTGTTTAGTTTGTGTGTCAGACGAACCGCTGTTAGCCACCGAACTTGCAACCACACTGACAACTGCTAAGGTGTTGTACAGATCATTTGGTGTTATCTGTGTCGAAACAAAAATCTACTCAGAAATTTGCGTCAGATGCTGCCTACCAAAGTTGTGATGTCATTGACATTGTATGATTAAGAAACACAACGCCCTGATTTGAAGAGTAGGCTAATTAGACAAACTTTATTAAACATTTTGCACTGATGATGACAACAGCGATTGTTGAAAAGTCTGCATTACAATTTAATCACAAAATACAAGTTCTCTGGTAGTTGTTTTTTAAGAGGTTATATATCAGTGATTCTCAAAGTGTAGTCCGCCGTCCCCTCATAGTGGTCCGCGAAAAAATGACTTAAACTTGGCATTGGTTTATAAAATCGCCTGTTTGGAGAACATGTTAGAATGGAATTCGGTTTGGTGGTCCTCGGAAAAAAATTCGATAGTAATGTGGTCCTTGGGCAAAAAAAGTTCGAGAAACACTGTTATATATAATGAATACATTGCATTGGAAATGTTTCAACAATCGCTGTTGTCATCATCGGTACAAATGTTCAATAAAGTTTGCCCAGTCAGAAGACTCTTCAGATCCCGGCCTTGTGTTTAAAAACTTCATTGTAAAGCAAATGTTTCGATATTCGCTGTTACCAGCATCAGTGCATAGCTATGTTAAGGTCAGCAAGATTGTATACAGTGAATACACGCTGCATTGACTTTTACCTTAACTTGGGAGGCGCTTGTGCTGCCGAAAGCCGACAAAATTTCGATGGTGCGTTGGGCGTCTTTTGGTGAAATCGTCGTGTTTTGAGCGGTGTTTGAAGTTACAATGGTGAGCTGGGCGAGAGATTTCGCAACTACTTTGCTGTCTAATGCCGTTACGTTGCTCACATCGATCTGAGAATTATTTTTGGAAACACTGCGTTATTCCATGTGAAAATGCTGAAATTTGTCATTTTTTATGGGATTTTATCCCAAAGTAAAGGTTTTACAAAAAAATCATCTTTAACGACGTCATAGAAATCTATTTTTGCAAACTAAAATTCACTTTATGATATTTCGCAATTTTTCCTCTTGCAACAAATAATTTGTCGCCTATTTTTTAATAACCATTCAATCTTTTTTCGCACGCTGAAACTTACTGATTGAATGACTGATGACGTAGGTGTGTCGCACAAAACAACGACTGGGGGGTCGAAAACTGCCGAGGGGGTCGAAGTGGATGAGCTCTGTACACACGCGGATGACGCAACACTGCGACCTAGGGTTAAAAATACCGTAAATAATGTTTTGTTAATAACCGCTAGACGGCACAATAGAGCAGCGGTGATGTATTAGAATAGAAAAGACTGGTTTTGGTGTGTAGCGTGTACTGCATCATTTTGTGTAAAACATTTATCCAACACCTCCCAAACGCATTCACTCAATATCCTCCAAAACAATGAATTTAATCACATGATCTTGCTGTTTGCGTGTATGGTTTAACCATGAACTAAAGAGATAAGAATTGTTGTCTAGAATTAGTATGAATTGTTGTTTGTTCTAATCGGTACAGCGAGTAAACACGGGACATTTACCAAATATTACAAAACAATGAAATCAATCATCTACGCACGAGTAACTTACCGTCGGTGCAATTTNAATTAGTATGAATTGTTGTTTGTTCTAATCGGTACAGCGAGTAAACACGGGACATTTACCAAATATTACAAAACAATGAAATCAATCATCTACGCACGAGTAACTTACCGTCGGTGCAATTTTGTGCTGACAAGCTGGTGACACCTAGCGCTACAGGTGAAAACGTGAAGTTGTACTTCTTTCCGTTTGTCTGATACTCGAAAACCTTCTGCGGGCATAGAACTGAAAACAATAACCAATTATACCGTCACAGTGCAGAACAATTGCGGTGTTGTGATGTTTCAGACATTGGTTGTGTTCTAGAATTGACAATCGGAACCTACGTTTGCAAGTTGGAGTTCCATCTCTTACGTAGCCTGGTTTGCAGTTGCACGTTTTGTCGTCAGGGTTGCAGACGGCGTTGCTGATACAGGTCACATCAAAACAGGCAGAGGGCGCTGCGTAAATTTACACTGAGGTTAACATTCGGTTTAAGATCTTCCACAATTTTCGGTAAAACTTAACAAACATATGTTTGTTTTTGGGAAACGACAATCGTATTTGTTTTTTTGCACCTTTCTATCTTCACGTTTTGAGGCCTTACGTGCATAAAAACTTGTGTGTCTGGTAGCAAACGCACAAAGCCCCTGGGGTTTGAACTAAAAACAAAAGTAGAAAAGATACGATGTCCCCTCAATGCCCACATCACAGCGTTATTTATTATGACATCATAAAACGATTAAAAAATCCGATAAAACGACTGAAAACTGAAGTAAGTTACCAATCTCGCAGTTCGTCCCATTGTAGCCATGTGGGCAAGTGCAGTTGTAATCAAGAACCAAATCCATGCAGGTTCCACCGTTCTGACAAGGGAAGGACTCACACTCGTTCTTAGCTAGAAGGAAATTATCATTATTATTACCTGTCTTCGCGCATGCTTAACTTTATCGCATTTCTGCCTTAGGATGCGAGCCCACAACGTAAACTTGCATTACACAATACATGAAGTCTATAGGAAACTTTGAAACACGATATAATCGAGTGATAAGCGACGACGTAAGAAGTTTTTTGTTGTTGTGGTGTTTAAATTTTGCCTTTGGATACCAATAGGTTGATGTTTATTACGTGGGGACTTGTGGTTCATAAGCTATGGGTAATTACTCACTTATGGGTAGCAGCTGGGTAACTATACCTCAACCTGTTAGCTGGAAATAGCACTGTTTTATATTGAGTTTGACCCCATAAACAGTATTGGTTGAGGCGACAGAGGGCAAATTGGTTTCTCGTGATGTGATCATCGCGCATAGCACTTGTGTCAAATAACCGGGAAAAAATAATACATGGACAAAGAGACGTTTGTTTGCTGTGAAATTTTCCAGCCAGTGTTTCTCTGATTGCGACGCTGTGTTAATTAACATAGACGTTGATTTTAATGCTAACTACCAGCCAGTCTTGTTTGTCTCTTATATTTTACATAACAGCGTAGACGACATACGCAGTGCATTTGACGTCATATCCGCTCTCATCGTTTCACATTTGACTACTCCATTACCTATCGCTTAACACTTGATTAATTGAATTATTACCAGGTGTCAAATGCCGACCGTGAGGTCATCAACCAAGGTATTGTGACAAAACAATGCCTATCCTGGTTCGTCTAAAGTACAAACAATGCTTCATGCAATTCAAGTCGCGAAATCTTATTTCCTGGCACTGGCACATAGCTTACTCCCGCCCAAGCATATACCGTGTGGAAGACGACCTGGACAGGCATCAGAGCTACACAGTCAAAGGACCACAACTTCCCGATGTAATTGCCTGGAAAAACGGGTGTTTCCACCCCAAAATAACATCCGAAATGCAGGGTTTTGCTTAAAAATTTGTTTACATTTCTACACTCTGTGTGCTCTACTCAATGTAGTTGCAACGTATATCAAAAGATGTGTAATGATTTGTTTGTTTGCTGGGGCTTGCCAGACGCTGTTTGCTCTAAGAATTCTGGTGGTAGCAGATTACAAGAACTTACTGATGTTGCAGTTGGTTCCGCTGTAACCCCTTGGGCATGAGCAGTTGTAAGCGTTGAGCAGATTGCTACAGTTTCCACCGTTCTGACAAGGTTTAGGGGCGCATTCATCAATATCTGAACGAAACAAACACTTTATTATCCAGCAGATCCACTGAGCCGACCTTAAATTTGCTCAAAAGGTTCAATTTGCAACCAAAACGACTGTCCAGTTGATTGTTATGGCAGAAAGGTTTTTGTCGTTTGGCGCAAAAAGTTTATTTAAAATGTTGTTGCTCTTAAGTGAATTTGAATTTTATCTGCTTTCCAAATGACTTGTACATTTAGAGGCAACTGCTTTGCGTAAGGTTTTGTCAGATTTAGTCTGATTGGTGGCTAGTTGTGGCCGCTGTCCTATAACAGTTTGAGCATGCTGGCCATAGTTTCCAACGCAACAAGTCAATATTTGACTGCATCGTGACACTCGATGTCGCTGCTGGGTTATGGAAAGTTGCTTTTTGTCTTATCCGCGTCATTCGGTAAGGTTTAACAAAAAATACCGTCTAATAAGTTAACGCGAGATCACATGACCTTGAACCGAAATCATGAAACTTATTATGGCACGTGTCTGACCGAAAATGTGACGTCACAATGGCGGAAGGTTGGCGCCATTTTGTGCATTGTAACAGTAAATTTAAAGAAAATTAAAAGTTTTCAAAGTTTGCCTTCATTTTTTTCGTGCGTGACCCCAACTGAAAAACTAATATTACGCCGAGCACCGCAAGATCGAGTTCATTAGAACGCGTTTCTATATGTTGAGACCCAGTCAAGGATTGGCTGATGGTTGCGAGTTTGCTTCACGTTAGACAAAAATTTTGCCGCTAAATACTGTTTTGCTTTCGTCTCAACTAAAAAACCACAGATAATTATGAAAGAGCAAAATGTTTTTCACTTTTTTCGTCGTTGTGCGAATTGTTTTTCAACATTGCGGCTTAAAACTTGGTTTGTCAGCTGGGACCTTTCACCTAAATAGCGTAGTTTGCTTGTTTGTTTATTTTTTAGTGTGGTTTGAGTTATTTAAACGAATGTATCCGAATTTCCCACCTTTGTTGTTTGAAACAAAGGATTTATAATCGATCACCCTTTTGTGAAAAGATATAATGAGTCAGCTCCGGTTAATTTCGCAGAATCTGTCGAATCTGACGTCTCTATTGGGCCGTGAGAAGCGGAACTACTTGGAAAATACCTAAAGGCTTCACTGGTGATTGACCGTCGCATAACCACAAGGTGTTTTACGCTTGACGTCATCGCAGCTTTGACGTTCAGTTTGAAAAGATGACCTTAGTCGCTTGGGTAGGGCGAAATTCGATGCTTTATTTACATACTGACTATGGGATATTGACGTTACATTTGACGGTGTTTCGTTTGCAAAACTTACAGTTAGTAGGTTCCCTTCAATCCCATCTATTAGTTCATTTGTTTTCGCTTATCTTAATCTTCTTATCCTCAAGTCTCGCGATCGGGTTAAGTTTTTTTTATGTGATTTACGTCACTGATGTAAAATGCTATGTCAAATTTACCTAAGTCTTAGAAACACGTGACACGGACTTGAAGGGCAGTTTCATTAAAAATATTGCCAGAGAGCTGGTAATTAGGGAATGCATTATGTTGCAGGCGACAATAATTGTCGAAACGTTTGCATTGCAACGTAGTCACTATATTCAAGTCCTCTGACAGTTATGTTTTTCATAAAGCTACCTAAGCGTATCCGCTCAAAATCTAGGTTTAACATTTAACCTTATAACCTGATGCATAAAAATGAACGAAATCTTGTAACTGACCTTGGCTGCAGTTCTTGCCGGTCCACCCTGGAACGCAGGCGCAGTCGTGTGACGTGCTGGTCCCGTTTGTGCAGTTGCCACCGTTCTGACAAGGTTTGGCGAAACACTGCCCGATATCTGCACAAAAACATTATTTGTAAGAATGGCTATATGTGTAAAGAAGGTTTCTGGACATTGTTGTAGTCGTTGGTTGAAATCTTATCACATACCAAGATGTTTACGACTGTTATTGGTTTTCTTCTGTATTTTTCATTTGTTTGATTGGGAAACAGTTGTTTTTTTATGACAAAACACCTGCACTTTGACCCAATTGTGTTCGCTTTGACATCAAGCTGCTGTGAACGGAACTAATCGTGGAGTGTGGGCAAAAAATAGTCTCCTGTTGGATTCGAACCCACGACCTAAGCCATTCGCCGGCATGGCCACCAGTCAGATTCGGGAAAACACATGGAATAGTTGGATGAAAAGTTTTTACTCACAATCAGAGCAATTTCTTCCGCTGTATCCGAAGTCACAGGTGCAGTTGTAATCATTGACGAGATCAGTACAAGTCCCGTTCTGACATGGATTTGGTGTGCAATCGTCGATGTCTGATGAAACAACACTCAAGGTTTATAACTTGAAACGCGAGTTGCTGACTGTCCAGTTTAGTTGAGTTTTTTTGGCTTGGTGAATGTAATCACAGCGACACAGTACCACTAAAACAATCACCAAGCTGGCAATAACTGCCCAACGTTGAGACGATACAGCGCGAAAAAGGGCACAATTGGTTAATTGCGTTGCACCTACACCGTTTTCACAAAGTGCTGGTGGCTCCCGTAACGCCTTGTAACGATAAATGTAGCGAAAACTTTTCAGTATTCTTGTAATGAGTACAGCGCGTATATCCCCGTTGGAAGGACGAGTTTGATGGGTAAGTTACGGGGCGTAAACTATAGTTCGACTTACTTA
>QXVZ01031170.1:0-13587 GCA_008931825.1 Phallusia fumigata
TCATTAAGTTTCCATGACCAACAGAGAAGTTCCAGTAACGCAACTTAGGTTGTTTTAATCCAGCCCGCAAGGTGGCCGAATGGTTCGCGTGACCGCCTTGGGCTTGCAAGGTTGTTGGTTCTAACCCGGTCTCGGTCCCTTGTCTTTCTCTATGCCGGAGACTTTAGCGACATTGCTTCGACGGTACGAGCATAATGTATTCGGACGTTGTTCCCGCATCACCGAGGACGACAAAAAAGCAGTCGCTATGATTTGAATGGAAAACGGTATCTTAATGTCTGTTTCCTTATGTTCAGTAAGTTGCACCAAACCTGAGAATCAGTTCCTTAATTGTTGGCTCATAGTCAGCATTCACAAAGTGGCCATACTTTAGCAAATTTACGAAAAACGGTACGCTTGTAAGCTCTTTCAGTTACTTACCTTTTCTCTGCACCATCACTTCCCCGAGATGGCGGTAGAGCAACGGCTCTTGGACGAGCCGTAAGTATAACGTCGCCTCTCAGGGCTTCCTCCATGATGTTGGTGATGGTGGAGGCAAGCACGTCCTCCAAAAGTGCCCCGAATTCGGGTGTTCTGGTGTAAAAATGGCTTAGCTGTTATTTAGCGTCTGACAACGCAACTAAAAATTTTAGTTTATTGTAAACATTTTTATGCCTATTTACTTTTAAAGGAAAACCTTACAGCGGTAGATTTCTAAACTTTGCAAGTAGGGTTTTTGATCCAGACAAATTTTAACCAAACGCTTGTGCCGATCAGCTTCAAAAGAAGAACGCAAATTTGTATCTGGAATTTCATAATTTCCAGATACAAATTACTTTAATTATCACCTCTTAATCTCCTGTTCAATTGTTCTTCTCTGTGTGGACGACATAGCTGTGGTTGCTGAGCGTCCAACTCGATCACGTGATGAACGGGCCGTTCCGCATGAAGAAGGACGACTCTGCAATAGAAAACCATATAAGAAGGGTCCAGTGACAGGCAGATTTTGTTTTCTTTACTTACTCCTCCTTCTTGACGAAGTATCTCGTCTATGAGTTTGCTGGTGGAAGCCTCTTCGGAAGCTCGACCTTCTTTTTTCTCATCCTTACCATCCGCCAGTGGCTGCTGAAAACAAAATAAAAAGTAAAATCCCTGCATAAATAATCAATTTAATAATCACAAATATTTTGAAGCGAAAAGTACGAAGCGCTGTTAACAAGAAAATTTTTCCAAATGTCGAAAACCAACCTTAGTGTCATCCACAACCACATTATCTACGTTAGTCTCATCTTGTTTATTGTCCTTAGTATTTGCAGCTTCGTTAATCTCCTCCAACGCTGCCCTTTTCAAATCTCCATCCAAATCCTCATCTAACTCTTCTTCCCTCGCAAGTTGACCGAAGTATGGCGTAGGTTGTGACGTAATGTCTTTGACGTCATCGTGGAAAGTGGGATCGTCCAACAAACCCCTTTAATGTGAGCAAGCAAAAATTGGAGCTACTTTTTTTAATCGAACTGATCAATGTTTGGCGAATATCTTTTAAACACAAGCAGCTTAATGGGTCACAAGTAATTAGTAAATTAGGCGACAAACAATTACTTCATCTTAGCACAAAATACATAATTCGAGTGAAACTTAAGCGTACTGTGATTTTAATTTCGGTTTTTCATTTCTCTACAAACTGGCCATGCTCAACTGCATCAAGATGAACTGGCACTTTTCACAACTGCGCTAAGACCTGAATTCTTGGTTGAAATGGAAATGGACAGTTACAGATACATAGAAAGATAAAATTCAACAATCATTACATTACAGTAACTACAATAGGGTGCAACTACGCAGAAATGACCAGCTAGGCCTTACACATGAATGACCAGCTAGGCCTACACATTCATTGACTTAGAAAGTCAACTGTAACAGTCATTTTCGTGACAACGATGAAAATCCACACAAACCTTAGCACGTTGCCTAGCACCGAAATGACGACGTCTTTTTCACCTTCATTGCAAGTTGTAAGAGGGTACTGGCTGTTTGGTGATCGGGATAACACCGGGTAGGCAAGTTGCAGATTTCTAAATGTATTTACAAGAATATTGAACGAGGCCACAGTAGAAATACAAGTCCCTGGCTGGGCACCAAGTATCTCATCTTAATATTCGGGGTTCGCGGTATTTTGACATCACACATATGTATATGTTTACGATACAGGGCGTTTTTCGCACTTTATTTCCTTAAAACTGAAATGTTACGATGTCGATCTTTTGGGTCTTTTTGGTGTAAGATTTTTGTATGATGACTCGCCAGTGATGGGGAAAAGTTTAAAAAAAATCGCATCAAATATTGAGTTTGATTGAACTTGTTTCTCCAAACAGCATAAACTTTGGCGCATATTCTACAAGTAATATTTCTTATGGTAAACACTATCGTTTAGGCATATCCCACTTGTTTAGTAGGTCATCATAGATTTATATGCATCTTTTTCTGAGCAACATGAAAAAAATACGCGAGATTCTATCAAACAATTTATGCAACGAACCTGTCCACAAAATGCGACTTGCTCTGTTTCGGGAAGTTGGTTCGGAATTCTGAAATATCGTGGGTTCTCGCGGTCACCCCAAGATGGCTGACGAAGGGTTTGGGGGCCTGGGGCTGCACCCACTCGTTCTTGGCGTCCGCCTCCTCGTGACGTAACAATCGCGAACGGTTGCTAGGCAACTTGACGGGGTTCTCAAAGCGGATTGGTGGAAGGGTGTGGAAAGTCTTGTGCTCCGACTAATGAACAAACATTTCGAGTTTCGTTTTTTGTTAGTCACAATTTAGGAAAAGTGCGCTTTAGCAGGTAAAATAAGTTTTTTGTAAATTTGCTTGGAAAATAATCGGATTTGGTACCATCACAGATTCTCTGGAGGGAGTCAGAGATCTCAAAGGTTTTTTGTTTGGATTCACTGTTTTTATTTGTAAAATATTTTAAGTATTAATCATTCTTTGAGCATTAACTTGTTTATCTCAAATAATTACTTGTCACTGGTACAAAACCAAAACTATTAACAAATTCAATCTTCGAGAACCGCAATTAAAACCAGTTGGCTCGCAGCAAATAGAACAAATGTTTATTATGGCCACACATAGACAAAATCGCAACCTTTAGCTGGGTTAACCAAGCGATCCGGGATCCCATCCCTACTACCCACCTTCATCGAATGTTTTGACACCACGCTCTCTGTCAATCTTGCCGGTGACGTCTTCTTGTTCAAAACATTTTCCAAATTACGTCGTGGTGACGTCATGCTGAACTTGGACGGGCCCGAATGAACGTCAAACGCTTCATGCTTGCTGACGTCATCGGGTACGTCATCGTCAGTGATGTGAAACTCGAGAGCTTGTCGGTCACGCTCTGCTTCCCACGCCTCAAGCTCGGAGCGGTATTCGGCCATTTTGATTTCGTCAACAACCTGAGATAACAANGAAAAGTACGAAGCGCTGTTAACAAGAAAAATTTTCCAAATGTCGAAAACCAACCTTAGTGTCATCCACAACCACATTATCTACGTTAGTCTCATCTTGTTTATCGTCCTTAGTATTTGCAGCTTCGTTAATCTCCTCCAACGCTGCCCTTTTCAAATCTCCATCCAAATCCTCATCTAACTCTTCTTCCCTCGCAAGTTGACCGAAGTATGGCGTAGGTTGTGACGTAATGTCTTTGACGTCATCGTGGAACGTGGGATCGTCCAACAAACCCCTTTAATGTGAGCAAGCAAAAATTGGAGCTACTTTTTTTAATCGAACTGATCAATGTTTGGCGAATATCTTTTAAACACAAGCAGCTTAATGGGTCACAAGTAATTAGTAAATTAGGCGACAAACAATTACTTCATCTTAGCACAAAATACATAATTCGAGTGAAACTTAAGCGTACTGTGATTTTAATTTCGGTTTTTCATTTCTCTACAAACTGGCCATGCTCAACTGCATCAAGATGAACTGGCACTTTTCACAACTGCGCTAAGACCTGAATTCTTGGTTGAAATGGAAATGGACAGTTACAGATACATAGAAAGATAAAATTCAACAATCATTACATTACAGTAACTACAATAGGGTGCAACTACGCAGAAATGACCAGCTAGGCCTTACACATGAATGACCAGCTAGGCCTACACATTCATTGACTTAGAAAGTCAACTGTAACAGTCATTTTCGTGACAACGATGAAAATCCACACAAACCTTAGCACGTTGCCTAGCACCGAAATGACGACGTCTTTTTCACCTTCATTGCAAGTTGTAAGAGGGTACTGGCTGTTTGGTGATCGGGATAACACCGGGTAGGCAAGTTGCAGATTTCTAAATGTATTTACAAGAATATTGAAAGAGGCCACAGTAGAAATACAAGTCCCTGGCTGGGCACCAAGTATCTCATCTTAATATTCGGGGTTCGCGGTATTTTGACATCACACATATGTATATGTTTACGATACAGGGCGTTTTTCGCACTTTATTTCCTTAAAACTGAAATGTTACGATGTCGATCTTTTGGGTCTTTTTGGTGTAAGATTTTTGTATGATGACTCGCCAGTGATGGGGAAAAGTTTAAAAAAAATCGCATCAAATATTGAGTTTGATTGAACTTGTTTCTCCAAACAGCATAAACTTTGGCGCATATTCTACAAGTAATATTTCTTATGGTAAACACTATCGTTTAGGCATATCCCACTTGTTTAGTAGGTCATCATAGATTTATATGCATCTTTTTCTGAGCAACATGAAAAAAATACGCGAGATTCTATCAAACAATTTATGCAACGAACCTGTCCACAAAATGCGACTTGCTCTGTTTCGGGAAGTTGGTTCGGAATTCTGAAATATCGTGGGTTCTCGCGGTCACCCCAAGATGGCTGACGAAGGGTTTGGGGGCCTGGGGCTGCACCCACTCGTTCTTGGCGTCCGCCTCCTCGTGACGTAACAATCGCGAACGGTTGCTAGGCAACTTGACGGGGTTCTCAAAGCGGATTGGTGGAAGGGTGTGGAAAGTCTTGTGCTCCGACTAATGAACAAACATTTCGAGTTTCGTTTTTTGTTAGTCACAATTTAGGAAAAGTGCGCTTTAGCAGGTAAAATAAGTTTTTTGTAAATTTGCTTGGAAAATAATCGGATTTGGTACCATCACAGATTCTCTGGAGGGAGTCAGAGATCTCAAAGGTTTTTTGTTTGGATTCACTGTTTTTATTTGTAAAATATTTTAAGTATTAATCATTCTTTGAGCATTAACTTGTTTATCTCAAATAATTACTTGTCACTGGTACAAAACCAAAACTATTAACAAATTCAATCTTCGAGAACCGCAATTAAAACCAGT
Organism: Phallusia fumigata; assembly: GCA_008931825.1. NCBI lineage: Eukaryota > Metazoa > Chordata > Ascidiacea > Phlebobranchia > Ascidiidae > Phallusia > Phallusia fumigata. The sequence continues at coordinate 5,335 of QXVZ01031170.1, forward strand.
TGGCTCGCAGCAAATAGAACAAATGTTTATTATGGCCACACATAGACAAAATCGCAACCTTTAGCTGGGTTAACCAAGCGATCCGGGATCCCATCCCTACTACCCACCTTCATCGAATGTTTTGACACCACGCTCTCTGTCAATCTTGCCGGTGACGTCTTCTTGTTCAAAACATTTTCCAAATTACGTCGTGGTGACGTCATGCTGAACTTGGACGGGCCCGAATGAACGTCAAACGCTTCATGCTTGCTGACGTCATCGGGTACGTCATCGTCAGTGATGTGAAACTCGAGAGCTTGTCGGTCACGCTCTGCTTCCCACGCCTCAAGCTCGGAACGGTATTCGGCCATTTTGATTTCGTCAACAACCTGAGATAACAATCAATTTTTGGTTACTCAACTTACGATTTACATAGCCCTGAGATACAAGTCAGTACTTATGTGTAAAACATTTTCTACGTTTCGACAAACGCGATTTTTTAATGAGGATATTGTAAGATGCCAAGGTAATGTAAAACCAGCAACAAGCTGGGTTCCGTTTCGGGGTGCTGTAGTTCAAGCCAATTTATGCTACTTTGATTTGACAAGCAGTTATTTTCGCCAACATCACTTAGATAAGGGGTCTATTTGTACCTTGGATAAATGTATCATGTTGACTCGCTGGCGAGGCACTTTATTTGGCCCCAAGTTAAACAAATTACTTGAAGTTTAAAAATGCTTCATAGGCCGCACAAAAGACGTGCTTGAGACCCCTGACTTGGATCATATTTAACTAAACGCTTCCTTCCAATTGTTGTGAACTGAAAACTGGGTAATACAACTTACAACGACATCACAGGTTACCTCGCATATGAGATCCAGATCGTAGAATGATGGTTGACCTGCCGCACAGAACATAATGCGCGTCATTGTTCTTTCTCCAGGTGCCAGATGTCCTTTGACTGGTTCCACTCGCAGCACCTTTGTAAGGAATAGGAATTATATTGAGGCAAAGAATTCAACACGTTACACATTGGAAATGGACATCAAAAATAGTATGCATGAAAATGTGTTGATTTTCCGGGCCCATTCGGAAAAGGTTACTAAAAATTCTGATTCGTTGAAAACGTGCGATTTTCCAGTAAAACCTTTGATTCCTTAAACGTAACATTTATGGACATTCGTTTACATAAAATGAATATGCATGAGTGGATGAAATCACAAAGAAGCCCTAGTTCAAAGAAATGTTTAGGCACGTGTACGCAAGTTTTCAAATACAATTCTGCCTGCCAAAGTTCGTCACCTCGTTAACTAGTTCTGATGCTGCGTGCCAGGAATACGATAGAGGGCGATCGAGAGACTTGTTGCTCAGGAAGATCACGTGACGGGAACGGCTGAACAAGGGGACATTCCCAAAACTGGCACGCTCCTCAGACAAGAACATAATCTGCGTAAAAATGTATAATCATAAATCAGCTACGCATGATTAAACCTTGCAAAGCAATGTCTTGACACAAAATAAAACGTTTTTACAGGTCCGGGCAGCATAACATGCGACCTACAAGATTTAAAAAAAAACTTTAACTCAACCAAAAACGTATGCGAGCATGTAGTCTACATGTACTGTTATAGAATTTTCTGGTTTGTTACATCTATTTTAAAGTACAGTACTGCGCGATTTCCTTTTTTATTATTGCTGTAATATAATCATAGTACGCCAGGCCTGCAAAAGGCGTTATACCGTATCATAGTCGGCCTTCCAAGCATTTATAACGCCTCTTGCAGGCCTGGCGTACTATGATTCATATATGAGTATGCCGTTATCGTTGGCCTGCATGAAAGCTTCACGGCAGATCCCAGTCCCCAATCTGCGCAAGCATATAATTCACATTTGAATGCTGTATTACATGACATAACGTTCGTTAATATTCGACGCTTCGACGGTTACGTTTTTTGCGGCCCAAAATTTTTTTTATGTTGTGGCCGTTGTGCTGTTTTAAATTGTGCAGGTCTGTTAAAAGTCAATAATGTAACCCGATTATTACCTGGCCTGGTACAGGTACTTTCTGGGTGCTCGGTACAGACGTGAACTCAGCAGGTTGGTCGAGCATGGGCATTGTGGAACCCATCGCTCTACCGTCGTATCCAATGCCCTTGAATGTAATCAAGGCTGTTTCTCCACCAACGATGTGTATAGGAATGTCGACCTATACAAAAACATGCGGTTTGGTTTGTTGATCTTTACAGTAGGAGCTACAATTACTGTGGTATTTAAAGTGGTACTGATTGATATCCGAAAAGTATAGAACCTATAGATAAAGTAGCTTTTGTTTCTCCATTAACAATAAAAGAATTAACTAAACGATTTGCAGGTTTGATCAAATTTTAACACATTTTCTTAAAAATGTTAAAAACAAGTTAAACAAGCAAAATCATTACTGCTAGAGAATCTGTATGCAGTGAATATATTTTTAGTGCGGAACAATTGTTAAAACGTTTGCAATAAACATATTCTCTGTACACAAGTTCTTTGTCGGTTATCATAATAATTTTTAGGTCTGCGTCTGGTATTTCTATTTTAAAATTGTGTTGAAAATGAAGTATTGTTAAATTCCAAATGCAGGCATAGTTTTCCGAATAACAAGTAATTTTGGGTGTGACACGGGGACGGGGGCACTGACAATGCTGGTGATTAATTTACTCCAAATTCGTGTATCTCAAAATTGCCCAGTTCACCAAGGCAAAAAAACCCAAACATTCAACAAAATCTTTAACAACCATTAACTCACGATGTACGATTTGCTTTCAAGAGGAGAGAAAATCCATTCCAAGTTGGAGGAAGTACCGGGAGGGATTTCCCCTCGGGGGTTAAGGCAGGTCAATACGGGATGGGTGTAGTTTGACTCTTGCAGTTCACGTAACGGTTCCATGTCCACCTCGTATATAACCGACATGCAACCACCATTGTACATCTCGTAAAGCTGCAATAGAAAATAACTTGTCACTAATGAAACATCTTTACCGTTGTCATTACAAGAGTTAATGACGCAGCACATGAAAGTCAAAACTAAGGTAAAAACAACAATGACGAAAAAACGTATTTGCAGGAAAACAGTTGTAATATTACTTAATAATTCATTATTTTCCGCAGAAAACCCGAACTGCACAAGACATTGCATGACTTAGGCACTCAAACAGTTACTATTATAGGAAGTCTGCAAAAGACTGTGGCTATCGAGTCAGCATGTTTAAATGAGCTACCCTGGTGAAAGTACGTGTTGGTGTATTTGGTATTTAGTTTAATTTGAATCAAGAATAAACAACTGTCATATTTTAAATGCTTCTTAAAAATTAAACTTTCATAATTTCTGACACAAAATTACAGTCAAATTTCGCAACGTATAATAACACACCTGTTTGGGGGGAGTAGGACCTCCAATTGGAACAGGAGTAAAAGTGTGTTTCGTTCCCGGAAAATGAAGATAGCGACGGTTGAGATGAACTGTCACCCCAACAAAATTCAACTGCAACAAAAGATCAAAAAGCGTTGGTGTAAGTTAAAAATGAAAGCATATCAAGTCCCGCCCGGAAATGCTGATGTCGTGCGTGCAAACTCCACTTCTGACTACGTTTCTTCAGCCTAAGCCTCGCTACATTTAACTTTTAAAAGTTCTGATTTGGTATTTCGCCTCTCACAGGTATTGGTGGTTACAAATTAGTAGCGTTTGTACTTTTCCTTTGATAAAACTTGATATAGTTGTTTGAGCATTACCTATCAAGTTGCAGTGAATAAATTTTAAGCATGAAAATCAGAAATGCATTGTTTATCACAAATTCTGGTACAAGGAAAATAATAAAAAATAGTCCAGTATTTGTGTTTAGCTTGTCGAACACCTTTCTATCAAGCTGTCTTTAAAGTCCTATTAAGATTGTATCATCCACAAACCATTTATGTTGTTAAGGTGTCAAGTGAAAATACTCAATTAAAACATGTACAGTAGACGACCCAACTACAGAAATATCAGAATTGAAACGTTGCAATAAAAGCTAGACCATTAAAATCTTGACTACACCAATCTGTATCTTAAAAAGCTGGCTTAGTAAAGTATTTTGTAGTTTTGAAACTTAACTGACCAAAACTTCCTTTCCGTTCTCGATCTTGAACAAGACAGGCAATCTATGCGTGCCGGCCACATCGTGTTTGTAACTCAGCAAGATCGTCCGACTTTCGCCGGGTTTCAAAACTCCATGACTTGGTTTCACTGTAATAACACAGAAACTTAGCAAAGCGATCACCGCCATTTTGGATGCTTGGTGTTTGTGCAGATTCTGCTAATCCTCTCTTAATGAAAGGTTGGAAAATGTCAATTGAAAAGCTTTCTGTGATTTTCACTGTACGAACAGAATTTTTCAAAGACCACACGTTTAAAAATTTGGCTATATCCATCAAAATTGTGGTTGTGAAACCCATTTTCGGGTATTCAGTATCAGCAAACTATTTTTCATACTTTAATGAAGTTACACCTTGGCGAAAATCAGGTGTGTGTTACGCCTTATTTCAATGTAGGAAGTCATTTACCTGTAAACAATTTGTTATCCTGTATATGAAGTTCGTGGAGTTCATCAGGATCAAACGCTCCTGTCTCCGCCCAATAATCGATTTCGAGTTCCATGTCTTTGGGAAAGAGGAAAGCCCTATGAAAACAAACAGTTGGCTGTAAAATATGCAAGTTAAATGAGAATCCTAACGCATTTTATTAGTAAACATCAATCTAATAAATGTAAGAATAACGTCAACTTACCATTTAGTTTCCACAAGACCTGTGTTTTTCACCATCATACTGACGTAACAAGGTTCGGAATCTATGGAAGCTGCCCCAAAGTTGAAATCCATAATGGACTTCGTAAAGACACTGGGACGGCGTGATGTACTGTAAAACAAAATGAGGGAATTTGTTGAATTAAATGTGACACAAAAATGGTTATTAGTCAGGTATAGAAGGTTCGTTTATTAAAAGTCAGTATCCAATGCTGAGCAACTTCAATTTGCATCCATGTTCTAACATGAGGTCAATAACTTACAATACATATCTTGAATTTATACGGTTACACATTTGTATAGACTTGAGCTACCGTGGAATTTCATGAGTTTACATTACAGTACGGCTGGTTTGCGGTGTATTCCGAAGATTTCATGTTTCACGTACCTGTGTCTGGTATTGACAGAGTAAACGAGTTCAGCTGTAGATGGATCGGAATCAAGGCAAGTATTGAAATGTTCCAGTGAAAACCATCGCCACAGTTGAGTTTTGCTGATGCTGCTGCCACTGCCTGATGGGCGAGCGTCTAGCAAAATTTGAAACACAAAACTGGTTATTTAATTGTCAAATTTTTTTGAATTATGTTTTAACCGAATTTAAAGTTTGTTTAGAATTAGTGAAAGGCGTGTAAGTTCGGCAGAACCCTTCATGTTTTTACAGGGTGCGTGCTTGCGATGTTATCAAGGTAGTAACGTGGATTTAAATGTTTCTCAACCGTTTTAGGACTCGGACTATTTTCGCTTTGGCATAACCATTCGCGGACTCGATGCAAATAAAGAAGAATGCAAACCAGTAAGATAATAAACAATTTATCACTGGAAGGTAATATTGCGTAACATGCGGTAATAAAGAAGAAAGGTGACGAAGATCTTGATGTGGAGTTAAAAATCATTTAGTATGTCGCGGACGGAAACCTTTTACAGACTCATTTCTGTCAGCAAACTCGGGGTTGAGAAACACTGCTTTAAGAAAAAAACGTTGTTAACAAACCTATAATTGACAATGTTGGGTAAACTCCTTCAGCACTCAGCTCTGATAATAAGACTCGACAGTTTTTGTTGATGGGTTCGCCTGAATAAAGAGTTTTTTGGTTACAGTTGTTAACTAAAATCAATATTTTTTTTAATGTGTGGCAAAAATAGGCAGTTCCTTGCAGCAAAACTTTTGTTTCATATTACAAGTAGACTTCATTTGAGAAAATTATTCTAACCAGATTAACAGGAAACCTATGTAAATAGGGTCTATATAAAATGCTTAGAGATTATCATTATAATTAAGAGATACGCCTGCACTCCTTAGAGGCGTTATCTGTGTAAAAAGTTCGAAAACTCCTGATAAACGAATTTTTCGTTGTACAAAAGCTTTACTTACCAGCTGTATTAAGAAGCTCATAATACAACGACCAGGTATAAAGGACCCTTCTGTATGGATGAGCGGTGGCTGAGATGACCACTTTTGATCGAGCCGGAAGGACGGCCTCCCATTGGTTGAGCTTTAGGCCAATCGGCTCGCTGCAAAATGGTTATGACAGTAATAGTATGGTTTTAAACAAAAACTTTGTAACACAAGACACAGATAAGAGCCTAATCGAAACCATAACTGTGATAAAACTTGAATATGGTAAATACATTTTGTAGCAAACGTTTTTAGCAACCGCTGTTATGAAGTGCAAATCAACAGTCATCATAACAACAGCGATTTTTGATTTTTTGTAATGAAATGCATTCACTACATACTGTCAGTTATGCTTTTAAATAAAACGACAGTTTATTGCAAAAACCCGCAAATTATCCTATTGCCAATTGCACCACATAAGTTAAAGCGGTGTATTGGTACACAATACATCGCAACAAACAATTTACTTTTCATCCGGATTCTCGCCATATTGACTGTTGATGTGCTGTTCCACCGAGAGACGAAAGTGGAGGTCGCAGTCGGAGTTGTTAAAAAGCAGAAGCGGTTGCGACGAGTTTGAACCGGTTATAACACAACCGAAGTCAATGTTGCAACGTTCAGCCTGCGACGACAAATGTATTAAATTAGTTTTTTGTGTGTTAGGCCTGCATCACAAAAGTAACGCATAATAATTAACGGTAAAAGTTTACACCACGTTTTACGGTCGACGTGTTTGACGTCACACACAAGTGACGTCATGTTTGTTTTCCTTGTATTTTTTTGGGGGATATTTTCGATACGGATATTGTGATGTGTGAATATCACCCACAAACACGTAACGTTCAGCCTACAAGCTACAACGACAAATGTTTTAAATTGGATTTTTTGTGTGCTTGACTAATAGCATAAAAATGAACACTTAATAAACAACGGCAAAATTGTATCGAGTTTTATGCCTGAATCATGCCTGATTTTTATGGGTTTTTAATTTCTTGCGGGATATAAAACCTGATATGGTAATTCCACAAAGTGTGTTAAATCATTTTATAAAAGTTTTTGAAATGCGAGTATCGCCCACAAACATTTGCATTCCTATCCAGCGAAGACAAAAAAGCGAACCTTGATATCTCCTTCAAATCCTTCAGCCACCCCGCGAACAGCAAACAATCTGGCATCACTTCTGTACGCATCAGTCTGGGGACTTTCCCCGTGATAGTGCCAGGTTAGGCAAATCGGCTTGAAGACATATTTTTTCACTTCGCCTGGTGTGAACGTCCATGTGTGGCTCTGGAAACACAATAAATATGTTGTTGTTGTAACCAGTTATGTGGCTTTGTGTAATGGGGAGCCAATGGCGTTCCGGAGTGACAACAAACAAATAAAGCAAGTTTCCTATGCAGATAAACGTCGGGTTGACAACCTCATTACCTATGCAAAGTACCTGCACAACATGTTTACCACCGTTTCGAATTAAAAAGAGGTCCTTGCTTTTATAAAAGATGCAATTATCTAAGTTTATCCAACGTAATACTTTATAAGGGGGTAGGTACTTCCTTATGCAAGGCTCGCTTGCACCGTGCATTCAAGTAGGGTATTTATCTGTTCATGAAGATACTTAACAAATACCATTTTTTAATTTTGGTAAAAACGCATAAGCATACGAGTATGGCAAAAACCTTACCTGTACTTCGTTGGGATAAATCACGCCCTCAACAGGGTCCACCGACAGGTATTTTGAAATTTGCCCGGGAAAGTGCCATTTGAATTTGAGGGGTATTCTGCCGATGTTCTGAACTTCGTAACCGCGTTCGTTGGTCGTCGAAACGCATGTCGGCCGGAAGAACATCTCCCCCTTGTTGCTAAGCAACAGTTCAGGCTGTTCACCAGTTCCTACAAGCTTGATGGTCTGCAATGGAAGAATACGTAAGCTTAGGTGAATATCGGAGCCAATAAACGCGGAGCAGAGTACATCATTAGAAAAAGTTTGCCTAGTGTTAAATGCTATTTTTTGCGTTTATGGTTAACCCGGGTACATATCCGTTTAAAGCAGCGGCCTATCG
>QXVZ01031171.1:0-23708 GCA_008931825.1 Phallusia fumigata
GTGGTTTGCTTTTTATTGCAATGAAGTACTTGTGAGACCCCAGTTCCATATTTGTTTGTTCTGAGAGATTTAATGCACCCGTCCTTGCGTAAGTTTTAGCAGTGATTGTTATTGCGTTCCACATTAAGGAGTTATGCTAATTAAAGCGCTTAGTCCATAAATCGGTGCAACTTATATTTTCCCCAACAAGCCATATGTACATTTGTCCGTTACCCGACTAAGCCATATAAGTAGATATAGATAATTTTATTCCGTTTTGTGTGATGAGCTTGTGTGACTGCGCTTGACCTTTCAGCAAACATTTAATAAAGTAATTGAACTGTTCTCTGTGATGCGAGCAGGACGAGAGGTCAAGTGCAGTCGCAGTTAATCATATCCTCACAGTGAGTCAGAATCAGTACAGAATAGTAGGTTTTTGAAGCGTGTTATATCTTGTCCTGTTCGTTCAGGGACGCTGCTGCACTGGAAAACTGGAGAAAAGAAACGAAAAGGCTGCAACGACAGCTCCAAAGAACCAAAACAGGTTTTTTTCAATACCTGCTTAAATTTATTGTTAGTGTTTATTGTAATGCCAAAACGCGTTTTTTCTTATTGCATCTGCTATCCAGCAAGCTGCTTCAGTGTAGATTTATTAAATTTTGTGGGTTACGGGGAGTTGTGCGTTGACTCCACCCCATTCTTTTGGTTTCCAACGGTTTGGGACAATGCTGCCCAAATTGCTTGCTCTGCAAAACACGAGATAAGACCGTGACGCTCAACCTTGCTAATACAAGGCGGTCGCAATATCATCGTCCATCCTGGCGACAGCTGTCTTCTTTACATAGCATTTTTGCTGTCTGCATAATCTCTATGCTAACAAGTACTGTTGCAGATGTTAATTTGAAGCCCGCCCCTTACGGAACGGATCTTCAACATCACAGCGAACTGCGCGAAGAAACAGTGGAGAGGGTTTTGCCTTCTGAAGGTTCAAACAGGTACAAAGAATGTTCCATCTTGTAAAACATATATCCGTCTTCCTTATTCGTCCGTTCCTAATTTCTGAGTGATTCAACTTTGTCAGTGTCAACAAAAAGCAGCAGAGTAGAGCGAGCAAGAGTCACATGTTTGTTGAGATTCCTAATCGGGTTAATGAAGGAGTGGAACTGAATAATGAAGCAAGCGAAGAGAATTATGAAACAGATGAAAAGTGGAGGGACAGGCCGTTAAGCAGCTTGCTAGGTCGACCGAACAGCGGTGCAAAGTGAGACTGATGTGTTCAGTCAGTACATTTAAAGCAAGGTTACCAGCATAGGTGAACTCAAAAAAGTTTTTAACTGGACTAGCGGTAAAACATTTCAGGTTGTGAAAAGATCGTGATAATTTATGATCCAAGTCCAACAGCTTGATTAAAAGCCAGAGAAATTGTACACAGTAAACACATTGTAACGCAAACGTTCCAGCAACCGTTTGCACTGACGGTGGCAACAGTGTACTCACTATGCTCTATTTCACTGACCGAAACAAACTCAACTTCAACTTTATACAAGCTCTGTAGCAGTTATGCTTGTAATAATTCTAACCAGCAAGAGTTTTTTTTATCATTTTTAAACTAGTTTAGAACGCAGGGTACAGGATGCAACAGGTCAGATGACATTTTTGTGACTCTAATAAACCAGGATTTCAGTAACTTAAAGCGTCCGTAACTTTTAATAGGAAAGAATTCGCAATTCAAGAAAAGAAAAGACAATACAGCAACGACGTTCATCAGCGCATGAGGAAACTGCGAAACGACGAAATGTTAGTGTCGATGAACCGGCAGGAAAAGCAAGAGGTAAATTAATTTTAGTGGATTTATCGCAAAACCGTTTGACCTTCAAAATTTTTGTTTAAATATCAGAATTGAACCTAGGTTTGGTCCTTCACCCTCGCCCTCTCACATTTTTCTTGGAATTGTGGGGCTAAGTGCAAGGTTTCGCTGTTTTGTAGAGTAAAGAATTGCAGCGACAACTTCTAGAGGTCAAGATGTCAAAAGATTCCGAACTGGAGTATCGGTTTAGGGCATTTACCGGCGACACGGGTTCTGTCCAGAGCAGCTCAAACAAAACATCGTCCATGTGATGGCGCCCTGCAGTCTGTTTTGATCGTATTTGATTTTTTGTTAGTTGTATTGCCTTAACAATTTGCCTTTGGTTTGCAATATGATGTAAAGTTTATTTTAGATTTAATGAATGTTGAGATTGATTGCAAAAGGTTAACCTCTCTTTTATTCTGCTGTTCCGTATAGTTCGTCGCCAATTGGGCACCAATGTATTGTGTCCCAGTTACCAGAAACAAAGTTATTGTAGGCCAGTTTACTCATCGCTACAAGTAATAAATCATTAGGAAATACTGAAAACTAAGAGCGAACACATATTGTTTACCTTTCACAAAAAATTGATAAATACCATTCCTAGTTTAAAACACCTGTCACCCTGATACCCTGCGTATTGATTGAAGTGTTTTATTTACCTGCAATAAAAACGTGATAAACGTGTGTAATTGGAATAAAATTTGGTTCGGCAATGGTCTTGAGATTCCCATCCGGGTTGCATGCTGCAAAGTTTGCTTTTATTTTCAACGGAAATGCAGCCGTTGGCGCGTTTCGCTACAATGTCACCAGTTTTGGGGGGAGTTCTTTTTGCTGACTTCCTTTTTAAACTGTCAAAAACAGCTCAATGTAGTGCATGTAAAGCTTTGGAAGGTTTTAGCTGAATGGCAAAAGCAGAGTGCATCGATTGGCGCTTTTTTGGACAAACTCTAAGCACCAGAGAATATTTCATCTTGTTCTGTTGGTAAAGTAATATTTTAGGACATGTTCTTTTTACACCACAGAGATATCTATAGTTGTCAGGAATTGGACGCCCATACAGTGTTGAACTAAAGTAATTGATTTGTGGCACCCAAGTAGCACAAAATCACCAAGAACATGTTTAAACTGTTATTTGTGATGTCTATACTTTGCTTGATCGGCTCTGATGCAAACGAACACTTGTTCACAAACTGGCCTGCGCAAGGTTACAACTTTGGAAAAGGTACGATTATTGCCTTGCTGGTTTTTGTAGTTGAATTACTTTAAATGCTAAAAAATGCTAAAGTTTTTATGACACCTATGTCGTCTTAAGGTGTAGGGCGTACCTATATTATGAAGAGGCCGCCAACCTGTAATAAAGACCTAAAAATAAAGGCCATTGCCGAACACTTGGAGATCACAAGAGGTTGTAGCGCAGCTCATACAGTTAATAATTCATCTTGATATTTAGTCGTAAAATTAAATGCGTGAAGAGGTTTACTGGAATTACATTGAAAACTTTTCAATGCGGGCTTTTTTGTTTTTTCCACTGTAAAAATAGTTACGTCAAGTTACTTATTGCTTCAGAATCTGACAGCTTCGCTGATGATCAGAATGACTTGTCAGATGTGGAAGCAAGAGAGGACAATAATCCTTGTGCGAATGCGAAGTTTGGCTGTTAACGTAAAAATAAAAATAGCTACCAGATCGTAGCGGTATAAATACACAACGTAAAATTATACTGGATCATCTTTTTGTCTTCACAATTAGATGCAGAATGGTTTTGTTTTCAAACCCAATTAACTATACACTTTCATACATAAACAGCAAACGTTTAAGCATAATTAGGCAGTCTCGGAGTGCAGATACGCAAATTGTGACTTTGTTAAACCCAATAAACGAGGTTCCTATTTCAAAAAGGAATATCCCACCGAAAAGTGGAAATCAATAAACCTGATAAGCTTTACAAAACACAAATGCGAATCATTATAGCTGCAGTCGAAATAACCCTTGATGGAAACTCCTCTGAGCTCTAACTTGTAAAATAATAACAAACTTTTTTGGCTGTGATGCGAGAATAGAATACAATTTCGGGGAATTAAGGGTGCATAACGTACCTATTCATCGTAAGTAAAAGTTACGATCACAGGAAAATATTAAAGATGCATTTGATCCTCCATTATTTGACTTGTGTTGTGCAAAAATGTCGTTATCCCTTCTAAAAAAGATACGATTTTTAAAATAACGCAGAAGAGTATAGAAGGCACATTGACAAAACAATATGAAACAGTTTGGTATTTAAACATGAGAACAATAATTAATTTCCGGAAATCACAGAAAGGCGTACTATAAGTGGATAAGTGGTCATTAAGATTAAATCATGGCCAAGGTTTCTCCCCGATAACAAATTTCAAATATATCAGCCCACCAGATGGAAAGTTTTTAAAAACAAAGCTTTTTCTGCAACTTTATTTTGACAAACATTTGTTTGACATTGACATGACATCAAACGTTCCAAGACACTGACAAACACTGACATATGTAACTGTGTTAGATTATTCTCTTTTAATGACACGGAAACACATTGCTAAAACATTTTCTGTTACAAGCAAACGATCTCCTTAGGTAGGTGGTTCTTAACTTTTTCCTTGTCGGTACCCCAATGAAGACCACTGGACTATCAGGTTTCAAAAGGCATGGGTCAAACGAATTTGAGTCTGACTCGCAATAACACTTTAATGCACAACAAAAAACTTCACTGACATGCTTTCTCAGCCTTTGTGCGTTGGACCTTTCATAACCTCTAAATAGTCCTTGTGTTGAATTGGGTCTAAATTGCTTGGTTTTAAAAAAACGATTTATTTAACTGCAATAAAAAACGTGACAAATTTGTGATCTTTTAACAAATTTTGGTTTAGCAAATGTCTTACGATGCCCATCCAAGTTGCCTGCTACAAAATTATTTGCTTTTATTTTCAGCGGTAATGCAGCATTTGGTGCATTTTTGCTTCATTGTTACCATTTTTTTGGGGGGGAAACCTAATTTTTCCTGACTTCCTTTTTAGAAATTGTCAAAAGCGACTCTATGTGGTGCATGTAAAATAATACAAGTTTTTATTGCGAAATAGGAAATGCAGAGTGCAACGATTTTGCTCTTTTTTCTCCTAGCAGCAGGCAATATTTCATCTTGTTCTGTTGCTAAAGTTATATTTTCAGACCTGTTTTTCACATGACAGAGATACTAAGTCAGAAATTGGCGGTTTATACAGTGTTGAACTAAATATTGGTGGCAGCCAAGTAGCACAAACGCACAAAGAAAATGCTTAAACTGTTGTTAGTGATGTCTATACTTTGCCTGGTCGGCTCCAAAGCGAATGAAAACTTGTTCACAAACTGGCCTGCACAAGGTTACAACTTTGGAAAAGGTACGATTATTGCTTTGCTGGTTTTCATCGACTGTTTACATGCACGACTGTAACTCTTTATAAACGTGTAGGGATGTCGGACGTTTCCAATATAATGCCCTTGAACATACCGCCTACCTTTAATACAGACGTGAAGGTATAGTCATTGCCAATGACACTGTGAATTCGCAAGAAGGCGTAGCGTACTCAGTTATTTCTTCATCTTGATATTTGGTGATAAGATTTACTAAATACAGAGTTTCAATAGAATTAAATTAAAAACTTTTTAAAGTGGGCCTTTATATTTTTTGGACTAATCTTAAATAGTTGCTTGTCAATTGCAAAAACGTGCGTAAAAACGGTAATACTTTATTGCTTTAGAATCTGACAGCTTCGCTGATGATCTGAATGACCCTTCGGATGTGGAAGCAAGAGAGGAGTTTAATCCATGTGTGACTGGGAAGTTTTTCTGTTAACGTAAAAATAAAGACAGCTACCAAATCGGGACGTTATAAATACAAAACATACTGATCATACCGTGGGTCATCTTTTGGTCTTCAGAATCATATGCAGGATGATTTTGTTTTCAGAGGCAATTTCAACACATAAACAGAGAATGTTTAAGTATAATTACGTACTGGTAAATGTAAGGGAGAAAAGCATGAACGCTTACTCTACGCATATTTCTTATCGGTGAAGATTCAGTAATGTAAACGTACATCACCCAAACAGCGATGAATCATTTTCTTATCGGGACGATCCAGTATTTGTCAACATCGAAAATTGAGATACGCAAAACGGTTACCTATTACGTTACACATATAAAAATGACAACTGCATGGTACGTAAGAATGAAAACAATAATAAGACAAACTTAATGGACATTATCAAGAGAATTGTAAGATTGGATTTTAAGGTGTATGCAAAAACCGCTGTGGCCGCCATGGCCAGTCTGCATACTGCGTGATCCACTGTGGCCAGCCTGTAAATACCGCGTGACTGCTATGGCAAGTGGCCCACGAATATATTTGCAAATCGCACATGGCCCTACGGCTAATAAGGCTGGGTACCCCTGGTATACACTTTTTACAGGCTGGCCACAGCGTCACGCAGTACATGCAGGCTGACTACAGCGGTCACCCAGTATTTTATTAATTGCAAATTACTTCAGTTAGGCTTTGGGGACCCATTTTAATGCTACCATATTAAAAAAACATCTCGAAAATGCATAAGCCTCGAAGTTTATTGGAAATTACAACTTTTTGAAAAACAATTACAAATATAAAAAGTACAAAAAACAAACACCAATTTGAACTTTCCTCGATTAAGTGCATAGAAAAAACATTGTTATGATGAAACAATTAAGGTAACAATAATGTAAGTGCAAATTTTGTTTTTAGGTTTAACCGAAAACATTTTGCAGAAGTAACTAGGTTTTACCCAAAACAATTTGAAAAATATATAATTGCATAACGACCATAAAGTAAGTGCTTTTAATTAAAATTGGCTTCCAAAAGAGTTTTACGAAATGAGCATGAAAGTCTACAATGAGATTTACAATTCAGAGAACTATAAAGGTATCGACTACACTTTGCCAGGATAATAATTGGCACGGTTGGGAATTTCCCTATCTTTAAAAACTTCATACAGATGAACAAGAAGATGGGGTACAGGTTTCAAAAAAACAGTGACAAAATTTTCCCAACCATTTCCTGGATTCTCACCTATCTCCCTTTTTTCCTCTGGGGTGAGGTTTCCATGACTTTTCTGAAAAGTGCAATAAAGAATAATTACAATACGCAATTACACAAATACCAAACAATAAAGAATTGTCATGCTTTTCATGTAATGAAAATATTGTTTATACCATACCACACCTTGTGTCTAACTATTCGAAGGAAATGCAGAACAGTGGAGCATGGATCCACTGGATGGACTTTGTCAGCAAGAACTGATTTTGGTAAGATATTTTTGGATATTTTAAATTTCTCTTCATTGTTGGCATTGTCCCTCAGCAATTTTGCAGGATACTTCTCCATTTTTGCAGTGAGATTTAGTGGTAATTTGCTTTTGTCCTCGACAAACCCATGCAAATCCTAAAAAACAACTTTTCATTAAAATAAATGAAGGCTTACAACAGCCAGATAGTAAAAATATCACAGGACCTTTGCAATTATCGGCTTTATAATTCAATACATTCAGACAATAATTTTCATGTGTGGACAAATTTTGACCAAGTAAGGGGGGTTTGGGGCCTTATACAATACTGATGATTCACCATCACGACACAATCATTCCAAGTACTTACACGAAGAAAATCCGATTTTGTTTTGGAGTCCCACAATGCTGGATGTTTTTCCACCATCTGAATGGTTGGACGAGAATCAACTTCCTTTTGTAACATTGCTTCTATCAAGCTACTTACAGAAATGTAATGTTCTTCATATTTCTCTGAAAAAACTGGAGGATTACTCATTTAACAAATAAAAGACATCACAAACAAAAATTTCAACATATACCATTCCTTCAGCTCAACAATTTAACCAACCAACATGTGGCAAGGTATGAATGTAAATTGCATGTGTCTTATTTAGTAATTGGTTGAATGAGTATAAATCCCAACCGTTTTGAAATTGTATAAATTGCCATCATAAAAAACAATAAACTACAACAGGGGCAATTTCCTGCAAGGATATTTAGAACCTACTTTACCTCATTGCAATATATCTGTTTGATCAATGTACTAATTTGCAAGTTTCAGATTAGGAACAAAATTTAGACAAACATAAGCTTATGCAACTGTATGTCGTTAGAGCTATTGTTACACAGTGTCTTTTACATCTCAGTTGCCCAACACAATCACAGATTGATTGTCATAAGCTAAATGGTTGTCTTGCAGCACCAAGCATCTGTTTTACAATTAAAGTAGTGGTCAGGTACTAATCATTGTGTTGTGTGACATGTAAATCTGTCAGTCAATCCCTTCCCATCATTTTGCATTCAGACCAAAACAGCAAGTGTAAAAAAAACCTATTTTTGATCTGTAGCCACCAAGGCAGGGGTGGGCAACCTCTGGCATGCATACCTTGGTTGGCAAACAAGGTGATTTACTCTGGCGTGACAAGTGATTTACAAGTTTTTATTCCAAACAGTACTCAACACAAAACATTAACATGACCAGTGAAGTCATCAACATTTTAACACATTTTTTTAAACCAGCAGACAGTGTTGAAAAGGTTGCCAATTTTAAATTTATTTGTGTAGTCTGAAACCTTTAAAAACCTTTACAATCCTGTTGAAAGCTTTAAAAAATCGTTCCTGTAAAACCTGCTCTTGCTAATTATTTTGTTTATTTCAACATACCTTTTAGTGGATTAAGAGTTGGTGGATTGCCTTTTGTCATGTTGTGTCGTTGATCATTTTCATCACCAAATGGATGATTGCCTTCAGTCAGTACAAAGTAAAAAAACAATCCAAGAACATAAATGTCCGATTTTTGTTTCTGGGTAAAAAAGTACATTGTAATTACAAACATGCCACAAATCTAACTACATTATTTTACATTGGGTCCCATGGGCATGATTGTTTCTGCAGGCAAAAATGAACGGATTGTGCCCCACACATGCAAAGTAGAGGTTTATGACTCAATCTAGACCAGTGCTTTTCAACCGGGTGTATTGTACACCCCAGGGTGTACCAGATACCGCAATACAATAAGCCTATGATCAGGTATCACAATAAATAAACAGGTTTATGACCAGACTGACTGGAGTGTACGTAGCTTGTAAGATACTATATTCTATTTGTGACATCATAACCAAATATTTCTCTTGATAATCGTTATTGTGAAGTACTAACTAGTTCTTGCCATAACGGTTAATAGTTCTTTTTGCAGTACAACAGGATGGTGTGTACAAGTTCTTCAGTAAACGTAAAAGTGTGTACTGTTCCAAAAAAGGTTGACAAGCACTGATCTAGACACATGTCAAAATTGTAGCAGATATTTTAAATAGGTTTTATCCAATTCGTTGAGCTGGTAATCAGAAAAATAACTAATTAAATGGGATACTACAACACTGAGGCCCAATCTACAAACCATATAATCTTATCAGGTCAACATTTTGGGTATGAGGGGCAAACACAGTGTTCAAATTTTGTCCAGTTCTGACATTGTTTAATAATTTGACCCTTTCAGGTGGCTAACAGGGTAACTGCTGTAAGGTCAAACAAACAAATCGCTACACCACAGTGGCATGATGTCACCAAGGTGTAAATTTTAACCAATATGAACATCATTTAATAATTTGATCCATTTTAGGGGATTGTTGGGGTAACTGATTGGGCTATTAGATTAAAAAAATCGATACACCACTATGGCATGTTCAACAAACTGTGAATTTCAACAAATTCGGACATCATTTACAATTTGACTCATTTTAGGGGGCTAATGGGGTAACCACTGGGGCTGTGGGTTAAATGAAACTAATGACCATGATCGTATCTACCAGCTGTAAAAGTTTTTTTTAAATTCCACCAATCATTTCATGCCAAAGTGAATACACACTGTGCAGAAAATATTTCACACTTTTGGGGTCCAGTGGGGCCAATCGAAACGAAAAACACACTGCCATGAGCATTTCTACCAGCTGTTAAATTTCAACCAATCGTGACAAACATTTCATGTCAAAAGTGCATGGACAAGCTGCAGGGAGAGAAAAAAAGAAAACAGAGTGAAAACAACATATATATAAGTGTGATTATGTGTCACCTTCAGGAAAGGGGACCCATAATTAACAAAAAATTTAACAAGCATAACTCCACTACAGCTTATAAACAAAGAACTTTCTTACAAAGAGTTTACTGTGATTTTCTGGTGCAAGAAAGTTCTCCGCACTGCGAGATTCACTCCGGTGATATGATTTGCCCATATTTAGTTTGCGACAAAATCCAAAGTCAGTAACTTTTACTTTTCCATCAAATGATATCAAGAAATTGTTGGGCTTTAGATCCCGATGTACTGTTAAACAAGGACATAAAGGCATTGATAAATACCTATCAATCTTGGATAATTTTAACTTGTTCCACAATAAACCAATTGGTTTAGATTGAGAATCACCAACTATAAAATAGGTAAACAATTATCTCAAGGTAACCTTTTAGCACACCCAAGCAATGGAGGCAACAAAACTTGTGGAAAACCAACAACACTTACTCATATTTTTTTCATGAAGACATAAAACTCCCTTCGCAGCATCCCTTAAAATCTGTAGTGGCTTAATATTCAGGTAGTTTTTGGCACCAGTCATGTGTAAAGTTCCTTTATCATCAAGATACTTCTCATTTTTTACAAACTAAAACATTAGATACATAATAGGTTGTAGGAATTGTAACGTTCTTTTCATTACAATTGTTTTTTCACTACACAGAAAAAAATTGTAAGAACACAAAAATGAACGATTAAGAAGTATAAAAAAAAATATAAAAGTATGTAATGTTGCTTAGTTTTTATTAAATTTACCAATTGACACCACTTAAAAAATGTTAGTCATGTAGAAAAAAATCTTTAAAAAAGGGATTGTGAGCATTTTCCTATCACAGTCAAATTGGCACATTACATGTCTACAATACAAACATACATAATTACATACATCATACACTGATGCCGCACACATCTCCATCACTATGTAAACTATAGTCTCCGAATTCTGCAATAAAAAACAATAATAATGTAACCAAGAAAAGACAGATTAACATATATTAGTATTAAAGGATGTTTTGCAACTCTTATTGCATTAATTTAATTGATGCTTTTCAGAACAGTAGCTTAAATCAACACACTGACAAAACAATAACAAAGCAAAGTAGAAGCAGGATAAGATTTCCACCCAGATGGTTTGCAAGGTTGACGTGACTATAGCACAATTGAACCCAATGAGATGAATAAAACCGAATTAAACTTCCACAAAACTGAACAAATGAAACAAAAAGCTCCAACTGAACAATGATGAGGCAAATAGCTAATAGCCATTGCACACACATAACCCCGAAAAATTTTTCTGGATTCATTATTATATTCTTGCTTTCACAACATATGTTGATTGTGCCGATACTAGGAATTTCTGAAGACTTGTTTAAACCAAACACGTACTAGGCTAACAGTGCAAATTTCTTTTCATTTGGTAAACATATCAGGAGGAGGTCCTATTATTATTGGCGATAAAAAATAGTATAGTGACACTATGAATTAACAGGCGAACTTTGTGTAACTTGATCACATGAGACATTGCTTGGATTAGAACCACACATGAAAAATTATTTTCTAAAAATCGACGCCTATAAAACCATAGGTGCACAACCTTGCCGGGATAGAAGTTTATGAGGCCACACAATAAAGAAGCTGTACATTGGTAAAAACTACTTTGGCTACTGTAACAAAATTTGCTTGCCTTGAAATTTGTTCTGTTACAAAACGATACACTATAATAGCTTGTTGTACAAACTGTTCTAATCATTTGTTAATGTGACCTATTTTTGGAAGCCAGCATGGTAATGTTGGGGCTATAGGGTCAATTAAAATCACACAAAATTCTATGGACAAAAAAGGAAGAGGCCCCAAACTAACAGAAGAATATCGATACGACTACACTTACCCCATAGCAAAAGTTGTAGTATCTAACAACGTTTTCATGCTGGCATTCACGCAAAAACTTTGCTTCAGTTTTTGCAACATTCAAATCATACAAATCAGTGTCCAGTATTTTTGTTACATATGGTGCTTTATCATTCACTCCCTTGCACCTGTGAAGTGACAATTTAAAACTATGGGGTGACTTTACCCATACTAAATGTCATGTATATTAAAACCAATTGCAAAAGTTGTCGTTGTTTACATTTTCAACCGACTTTAGGGGTATAGTGGGCATCAACAGAGGGTTGGGGTCAAAGAAACTATACAATGTCAACCAATAGTACATTAAAATCATGTTTTTAATTAGATTACTTCAGAGGGATTGTTGTATTTAAAATTGCCATATAAGCTGCAATAGGTACCGTATAATCAAAAATGTTTGGAACCACTACTTTAGAGTATTAGCAGGGAGACCCAGTCTTTTGGGATCAAACTGACAAATCACAATGTCTCAGTCTACAATATATTAACATGTACATTTCAAATGAAGTGCAATCATTGTGTGTTAACTTTAAAAAGGGTGACCCATAATTACTAAGTACAGATGTTATGTAGATCATAGTTTACAAGCATGCTGCTGTATGACTTTACCACCAACCAACATAGGTTACAAATTTGTTCTGGTTATATGTTTTATAAATGGTTAACTTTACTTGTGGATTTTTGAGCCTGCTGTTCCAGATGCAATTTGTTCTTCTTTTTTATACATTGCAGCAAAATGGACTGGTTCTAAAAGAGTAAAAGTCTGTTCATTGTTTTAAACGGAACAAATATGTATTTGTAAAAAAAACTATTTACGAAATCGGGAACCAACCTTTTCCAAAAACTCCCAGTATGTCAGTCGCACTAGTTGCATCACTTTTCACGTCCTAGACAACAAAATCCATGAATATTGTAAAAGATGAACCCAATTTAAACAAAAAACACAAATAAGAAAAAATATTATTTTCTGCAGGCAGAAATCCATCAGTTAAGATTAGGATTTTTTCTCAACAAATCTCAAGAATTGTAGGGTACTTTGAATATACGTATTGAACAGGTATAGATGCTTTGATTAATTTTTGTGAGTTGGTGATTATAACATTGACTAAATAAAACAGAATGATACACCAAAATGACTAATATAAAACTTTAGGAGTTCAGCATGTCAACTAGGGGTATGGGATAAAACAAAACAATCTTTGTTTTTACAGACTGTCAAAGTTTAATTCAGTTTAGGCATTGATTATTAGGGTTAAACACAGCAATCAATACATTAAAATGACACATCTTACAATGTATCCAATTTTGATATTGTTTAATAATTTAACTCATTACAGGGGGTTAGCTTGTCACTATTGACAAGCCCCCCAATTAAAACAATCATTCAAATGTGTAAACACTACATAAATGTATATTTTGTTCCACATACCATGTTTAATTCTGTGTTTTCATTACTAGAAGCCTCTATCACCTTGTCATCAGTTTCCACAGATAAAAATGCTCTCTCCTTATACTCTACAACATAATTATTTAACTTGACACACAAAAAGCTTTTCAATATTTGAAAAAAATAAAGTACACACTTGAAGGTTGACCATCAATGCTCTCAATGTCAAACAACAATGCAACAGTCTAAAAACAAAATGAAAATTTAATCATGACAGAATTATGAAAATAGAATTAAGAAAGAATTTTGCAAAATAGTACCTGTTCTGTGCCATTTATTTCATTCATATGACTTTTTTCTTGGTGACTTAAATTTCTTCTAAAGGTCCCTTCAAGTTTAATGCATTTAGTCATAATAAGAGCTCTTTTAATGCTTTTTAAAAACTCTGGTTTCAAATTGAGAATGGAATCACTTTCAAGCAAATTGTTGGAGATATCCATCGTATCAATCTAAAAACATTTTCAAACCATGATTTTCATACGTATACCAGGGCTATGTAGAAGACTGACATATACATAGCTTGTTGTAAAAAAATTGAGGCAAAGAACTTAAATCAAAGTCCAGGTTGAATCAAAAAACTTTGAAACCTAAATATGTAGAACAAATGTGTCTTGCTCATAAAACGCCCTTAAAATAAAAGAGTTTGTACAAAAAAATAAACATACCTTGACATTCATTTGTTTAATTGCATTTACAATCAGCTCAAACATTTTGCCATCAATATCACAATCATCAAGTATCAATTGCTGGACTGCAACTTTCGTGGATTCAAGCCAATTACAAATAGCCTTCACCTTGTGGTAGGTCAACTGGCTTGACCATTTTAAAGATGGTGGAAAGTTTTCAGCAAAATTTTTAGAAAGCAATGGACCACCCTCCAGTACAATTTCCAACAAAAACAGTAGAGAACTGCCATCTAAAGACATGACATATTATTATTTAGAACTAGAGAAGTGGCATTCCTCCAAATTTTCATTGCACATCCCTTAAATGATGTTTTCCACATATCACTTCCGGTATTACATTGGATACATATTTAATACCCACAATACATTGGGTCCCTATTAGGGAGTATCGATTGAGACACTTTTACTGATCCCAAAATTTCGGGAAAAAAGGCTTTTAACCAGGAATGAAATTATAACCAACATTGGTACAGTGCGGCATGCAGTGAAAATCATCAAAAAGTACATTTTGATAGTACAGTACTCCCCTCACACCTATGTGTGGACTATGGAGTATGCACAACTTGTATCTTACCGTTTTCTATCCTTGACAATATATGACAGTACGATATGGTGGTATGGTGACAAGGTACAGGGCACTCAATACATACCGTATCGCACTGTCATCGTCAAAATTAACAGGCAAAAATGAGTATTTGTCTTAATGACTCGTGAAAGCGTAAACTGACAAAGAAAAAAGAAGTTGGGATTTCCCGGGAAGAAAAACAAAATCCCTGGAATTTTCCTGGAGAAAAGCAATGAAATCCTTGTTTGTGCAAGCATAAGTGTATGGTTCCCTAAGATGTACAAAACTTTTCATTTTTGAATAAAATTGCTTTTACCTTGGCTATTTTGTACGTATTTCTTTAGGAACAAGACAAAAATGTCTTGCTTTCTGCTAATGTCAGATGTACCTGAAAGTAATAGTATTATTATATTAGTACCTTTACTGCCTGCATTAAAAAACATTTTTAAACTGCACGAAGGCAGATTGTTTCCTAATAAAGTTCAGTTAAATATATATATGGAGCAGTCACTTTCCTCGTGCGTCACTTTACATACACTTTGTCCCATTATGGCAGTCGTTCCCAACCTCTTTTGTTTTGTGGCACCCTTGCACTGCACCATGGCAACCATAGCGCCATACATGGCTATTGCAAAAAGTTCAATTACCCAATTGCTTGTTTCTTTGCAAAAAACTTATCTATTGATTTAGGAATGCAAAGGTGAATATCAGATGTATTTTTATGGTCTGGTGATTAGCAGCAAACCAAAAAAATTTGCATTAAGATTATAGTCCACGGCATATCACATATTGTATACACAAACACAGTCTGACTTACCTCCTTCTAAGGAAAATAACAACCCAGAAATAAACCGAATCTGTCTGGATAAAATTCGATCTGTTAACCATTCTTCAAATGAATCTTCATTTAATGACATCACATGGCAGGCAATAAAATAATCCTTTAACAGTGGATCAAAGAAACGAAAGCGAATATTTTTGTCAACAATTTTGTCATTCCAACAACTTGTTCCAGGAGATGCAACAATGAGGTCTTGTACAGCTTCCATGCTTAAGCCAGGGACCCCATTCAACAGCTCATATCCAAACCAATTAGAATTTGATTCCAGCATCCGGGAGGCAAGCATTTGTATGTCATTTAATTTTTCATGCATATCACTTAAGCGCAAATGTGAGCTTGCACACATTTTTGTAACAATGCTACACATCCAACCAGTAAGTGTGTAGTCTTTTTTGGATTCCAGATTTTTTATGATGACTTGAAGGAACCAGGGATTACCCGCCAGCAAAATAATATCTTCCCCACAGCTTAGCATGTTAATCCACATAGCAGAGGCATTTGGTTGGAAATATGACCATATGATTTGCTGGATGTTACAATCACTAAGGTTGTTAACACGATAACAAGTTTTCGGGCGAAAAGAATGGTGCAACCTTAGCAAGCTTGAATAACGAGAGGTAAAAACCTTGGGGGATGCTCCAAAAAGGTGACCATTTAACAAATTGCCAACAAGATGCCATATAGGCACTTCTTTTTCGTAGTCACAGTGTGGAACTACTTTATCCATGTGACCCCACCAGTCTGCTTCATCACAAGCATCCAAAATAAACAAAAGCTTTTTTTGGTTTTTTTTAAACCAATCAAAAGCCTTTTCCAACATGAGTGATGAGATGTCTGGGTTGGTAAACTTAATCAACTGTTTGAAGGATATGTTATCCTCATGATTCATGTTGGAAAATTTGAAAAAAATAGGACATGCATCTTCAGACTTGGTACATTGAACAACTAGTTGCATTGCTATTGTAGATTTTCCAGAACCAAAGGGACCAACAACAACTGACTGCTGATTTTCAAGCACACCATTAACAAAGTTTTGCCATCTTAAGCCTTGATCCCTTTTATCTAGAGATTCATGCTCCAGCAATGAATCAGCAGATGTGAAAAATGCAACTTCATCAATAGTTGGACCACAGTTTTCATCACATGATATACTGAAATCCATTCTTTCTTCAATTTTTGAAAGTTGCTTTTTCAGGATTTGGACAACTTCATCTGCGCAACAAAAATATCCTTGCAAACATGCCAATGAAAGGGGCCTCAAGTATCTTGCATAAATTTTGTGTAACCTATAATTTAGTGTGTTTGATTTAAAACAGTATGTACACAAACACAGCAAACTACATCAAAACAAGGCCAAAAACAAACTGTTTGACACATAAAAAACATAATATTGTTTTGATAGATCACTCTTTCTAAAACTGTTTTTAAAAAGCAATGTTTTGGTGGTAGTCATATGTAAAACTACATAAAAAAGACTACAAACATTAATTTTAATGTCTGCCCCTGCATAATATTTTATGGTTGTCCTACAATGTTTATTAGCTCCTACCTGGATAGTCGGTATCCGCATCAGCTACAACTGGTTTCTTGTCCTACAAAAAACAACAAATTTGATTGCAAATTTTCTGGGAATCGAAGATCATAAACATTAATTTCCTTCTGCTTCAAACAATGTACATTAAAAAGACACATATTAAAAATATTGTTTTTTATCGTCAGTTGGTATGAGTTTGTTGTGTAAGTTATTGATGTATGGTTTTTAAGTAACCTGGACATATCAAAGCTATTCATTTGTGTACATGCCCGATCAAAAGTCTCAGGCCAAAATGTATGATAAAAATAGTGTGTTTATTACCTCTTCAGTTTTTTCAGAATGAGACATCTTTGAAACATCCAAAAAAGTTTACACCTATTAACTACAGTAATGATTTGTTTTTTATGTAGATTTGTCTAAGAAACACCACATATTATATGCATATTTTTTGAAAAGAATGATTTCAAGACATTAAAAGTTTCCAATGCCGTTGGTGAAAGCTGTTGAACTTTATTCTATTTCAAACTTAAACTACCAACAACATGCACATTAGAGTGTTACAAAAATTGTTACATTACTCTGTTTATTATAATACATGTATACATGCTGTTTTGAGAAAAGTAGATATTCCTTAATTTAACATGTCAAACAATAAAATAAATCAATACTCCGCTCTAAATTCCGAAAACTAAAAACTTTTGTGCTGCTTTTTACCAAAAATAAATCATTTCAAATACACTGACATATATTTTATTCCTAAAAATTTAGCATGGCTTATATATAGTATTTAGATATCTCATTGTGTTTTTTAATAGGTTTTTTTGCAACTGTGTAAAACATGACCGAATGCCAATAGAGGTTCTTTGACAGGTAAACAAAAATCCAGAGTCATCAATATCATTTTTTTCAGACAAGCATTATAGTCACATAAATTACAATTTAAAACTCAAAGACAACGAGCATGTTTCCTTAAAAACAACCATCTTCGTATTAATAAAGCGAAAAGTAATTAACATTAGGTTTTGTTTATCATGTAAGAAAGAGTCAATTGAATTTACAATTTCCATAAGAAACGTCCTCATATCCCTCTCAAGTAATAAGACCTGGAGACTTCTACTTCCGCTTTTTAGTGTTATGTGGTGGTTGGCTGCTAGGCTTTCCTATACAGGTGTAAAAACATCAAAAAAATTTTCTTGGCGCAAAATGACAATTGAACTAGTTAAAACATATTTCGTTTGGTTTCATGCGGCCTAAAACTCGTTTTCATCATAGAAAATAGTTTTTTACAGATTTGTACTTGGCACGAAAGTTGGATGACCTTCAACCGCGCCACCTTGACCCCGGCTCCGCAGCGCCATCTCGTGAAACATGTTTAATTTTTGGCGAAATTCTCTTTTCTGTTCCTCGCTAACAAGCTCGTCTGGAATACCCGGGGTAAGCGGTGGGGTTGGGGGCGGGGGTGGCAAGCTGCCCCCTTCCTCTTCGTCATCGTCGCTGTAGTCATGACCAGCCATGGTGGAAGTTTCGGCGTCAGTGCTTTCAAATCCGGTGAACGATGAGTTCATTCGCGAGATCTTGCGTCCGCGGTATCGCAGCTTGCCCGTCGGGGTATCGACGACGAATTTCCCGTCATTGACTCCAGTCGCCATCGATGATACGCTCGAAGCAGTCGATTCGCTATCGGAGTCGATGCCGCCCGGCTCCTGTGCAGGAGGTCGAGGAAAATTCGCCTTTGCTCGCCAGCGCTCGATCGCTGACGTCATTGTGTTGTGATCTTGTGGTGTAAGTTGGCCAGGACTGTCGCTGTCCGTGTAGAAATTATGATCAGGTTCTGCTAGACAAAGAAGCTGGTAATTTGTTGTAAAGACTACCCAAACCCAAATATGACTGTTGTCCTTATCAGTTTTCTCAATCGACTGAGCATTGAAAGTGTTGATCAGCTGAGCCGAACTAAACTCCACCAAAACCAGTTACTAAAAGTTATCAGAAAAAAGGGCTGGTGTGATTATTACCTCCTGCTTTTTCTTCATTAAATGCTGTCGTAGCTGCTTCACCGTTGCTGTAGTGAATTGGCCTGCATGGTAAAGTTATAATTATATGTATGGTCTGTAAAAAGTTAACAAATAATTCACTGCTGGTCTACAAACCCTGATATGTACATTGACGCCACAGGCTTTGCCGATTCATTCGATAATTTCTCTTTTTCGTCAAGCCGGTCTATATATTTATCAGTACATCTGAAACAATACGATATACATGTTATCGCAGGGCTTCCAAACTGGAGTCCGTGACGTCTATACCGGGAGTCCGCAACAAAATGACAAAATAACATCACAATTCATAAATGATTCAGTTTTACTTCTTGATTTTGTATTGACTTACTTGGCAACGCCGTAAAGGCAGCCTGCGCACAAAATGGCGAAAGCTATTCCAGCTACTGCTGCAATTATGAGGTAGAAGGTTAGGGGAACCGGTGGAGTGGCTGGAAGGCCTGTGAATTGAAATCAATGAAAAAGATTATTATTCTGAAATATAGTTCCGTGAGTGTACAGCATTACTGAAAAGTTTACAGCATTGCCTCACTCACCTACAACGCTGATAACGACATAGCCTGCTGCGTCATTGGTGACCTCACCCATCTGTTGCCCACCAGTAAACTTGATAAAGGAGCCGCCACCCCCCGAGTACCCGCCCTGTGGGCCCCCGCCCCCACCACTGTAGCCTCCCCCTCCACCCGACCCGGTTATGTAACCAGCACCGCCTCCACCGAAACCGCCTTCGGAGAACAGAAAAGCTGATCGTTCGTACCTGACACAAAGATGTAGGATTAAATGGTAACTGTTTACACTTATACTGTAGTTGTAGAATGCATTTTTTGTAAAAAAAATCGTAAAAAAACAATAATTGTAATGCCGTCGGATTATTTTTTATTTAATATTTTCGATATTTTAAGTAGGTGACTTCAATTTGGTTTCAACCCACCAGTTCCGCTGGGTTGGAGCAATGTCGCTTAAGTTCCTTGTTCAGGGAAACGTAAGCTACCGAGACATGATTAAAACCCACAACCTTACGAGCACAAGGAAGTGGCGATAACCACTCGGCCATCATGGTAAAGGGTCATATAAATTTACTTCGTTTCAATTTTTTTTCTGCGAGTTGTGCATTCACTTCTATGGTTGAATAACTTGAAGTAAAAGAGCAAAACGTGCTTGCATTGCTATTAATTACCCGAACATTAAGCTTACTTACCTTCCTCCTTGCAACGGAAGATAATCCTTCAACTCTGCTTCAGAAAGGGACGCTCCGTTTCCCATATGCGGGTAAAACCCACAAGCCGAAAACGTCCTATCCCCGGGTCGTATGATGGGTGGGGCGGCCGCGTACCCATGCATTCCAGCCCCACCCCCTGTACCCACTTCACCTCCGACCCCATGGGGACTTCCAACCCCGTCTCCAACCCCACCCCGTCCCGTTTCGATTCCCACATACGAGCCATTTCCCCCATCGTAGCTGATTCGACCCGATGATTGGTTTGTTGACGGCGAGTCAAATACCGAGCTTCCAGCGCCACCTAGAGGTTAGACATGTGCTTTTTATGTCGTTATGTTACATATTATTGTCGAGTGACTGTTTAGCTGGTTCCAGGCGAGCTTTGTGCACAAGATTTTCGATCCTAAATTTCAAAAACTACGGTAAATACAGTTACATTCCAAGCTTCCTACGCTGACTGCACGCCTGTTAATAAGCAGGCTCTGAATCTGAAATACCCTCTAAATATTGTACTAGTGAAAAAATCCAAATAAACTTGATCTAAACCTCGACTACGTGGATTGCGTTTTTGACACTCACAACGTTTCAAGACCCATAAAAGATGACTGCATACTTTTTATACCTGCCACAAGCATAACCTGGCTCCCGTCGATATCAAAATATCCTTGGCCGTCCTCTTCATCAGCAATGACGTATGTTGCCCCACCACCTCCATATAACATCGATCCACGACCTCTGCCCCCTTGACCCACTGCTATTTGTAATCCTGCACCTTCCTTCAAAAAGAAGAGACTTGATACGACCGCCCCCAAACCACCAGGACCCTGGTAACCGGCACCTGCCGCAATGATCCGATATAGACCTGCAAAAGTTAGAGTTTAGTTCATTTTGCTTCGTGAAAGAAATGATAGCGACACAGTAAAACAATCACCTAGCCCAGTGTTTCTCAAACTTTTAGCCCAAGGAACACTTTATCTTCGAACTTTTTCTGAGGGCCACCAAACAGAATTTCATTCTAACATGTTCTCAAAACAGGCGATTTTATAAACCCGTGCCTAGTTTAAGTCATCTTTTCGCGAACACTATGAGGGCACGGCGGAACACACTTTGAGAATCACTGACCAAGCCGAAGATAGCTGCGCGATGTTAGGACGTCATGAGGCGCGAAAATAATGGAGGGCACATTTGGTTGATCAAGGTAGAACGCCCTGCAGCTACACTATGATTATCAGGTATTATGTGACGGGGTCTCACAAGAAAGTGATATTAGATGTATGTGTGTACGCAACATTTTACAAGGTTTGTTGCAAGTAACGTATTTTGGACTGCTTTATGGATTTAGTATCTGTTGGCGTTACTTGACTAATAGCAAAGGGACATGTTGCAAATCAAAAGCGTAAAGAGTCTAAGCCATTTCGGGTGTTTACTTTACTTTCAAAACCAACCAAACTTTCAGCCATTTGGCATATGATGCTAAATTGTATGACAACGTTTTTTTCACCTAGCGATTGGGACANTATCAGGTATTATGTGACGGGGTCTCACAAGGAAGTGATGATGGATGTATGTGTGTGTACGCAACATTTTACAAGGTTTATTACACGTAACGTATTTTGGACTGTTTTATGGATTTAGTATCTGCTGGCGTTATTTGACTAATAGCAAAGGGACATGTTGCAAATCAAAAGCGCAAAGAGTATAAGCCATTTTCGCGTGTTTACTTCACTTTCAAAACCCACCAAACTTTTAGCCATTTGGCATATGTTGCCAAATTGTATGACAACGTTTTTCACCTAGCGATTGGGACATTGTTATGCAGCATTTCCTACCTTCCACAGGAGCTCTCCAACGCTGAATTCCATTTTCAACAGTTACAAAATCCTCTAAGCTGCTACCTTTGTATTCGAGGTCACACAAGGACTGAAGTGGACCGAGTCGCCCCGTCCGCTTGCAAGTTGTAAATCTCCAGCGCAGCGTTGGGTACAAGAAGTGATCGTTGTACGGGTGCCCTGTGGAAAGCGTTCCAAGCCAAAACGAAAATAATTTTAGCAAACAATGATACTATTGTGTTTTCAGAAGCATGACTGGGTTTTTAAATGTTAGCACGAAAATAACGTTTTGGGCTAAAGCTAATAAAGGCATTAAAACCTAAAAACTGTATCATCCTTTTTCAAATAAGGAACCAAATAAAAAATGTACTAGTGTTAAAAACCAAGTGACACTCTGGAACTTTAAACAACCGCCAACCTTAAACTAACTGCGTAAAGTTAGGACGCCAACTGCGAAAAAAAGGAGGTACAGCGGTGGAAGGTCGCCATGAAGCTTTATGTAACGAGGTTTATCAAAAAAGTAAGGTGGACATATCATGAAAATAACGAGACGGGAGGGGATTGGACACACTTTCAGTAACTTATATTATAAAGTTACACGACGTGGATGTATCCCTTTATCAAACAATTGCATGAAAAGACGGTGAAAAGGATTTCTTCTCAATACATACATGTTTTGATTTCGATCGAGTTGACTCCCGGAACGACCATGCTTCGTCGCCGTTGCTCCCCTGAAGTCACGGCAGTTGTGACATTAACTCGGAAAGTTGAACCTTGTGCTAGTTTTATATCGTAGTGTGTCGTATCTGCAAACGACAAGAAAACAATAGCGCTAAGATAAAGTTTGTTGCTTACACTGACTACTGAACAATACGCAACTCCTAACATCGCTGCAACTTGACTTAGATACTATCACTCACTTTTAGGAACTTCGATGGACTCCTCCGTAATAAAGTTCGACCCGTTTCCACTCCGCAACTTTTCTACGTCAATGACGTACTTGTCAATCTTATCGGGGCTGACACCTGGCTCGTTCCAGGCGACACGAACACTGTTGAGGGTGATTTGCTTCCAGAACTGCACGCTCGGGAAGTTGGGCTCTGTAAAAACACATGCCGTTTAATTGTGACAAAAATCCAGATTACCTCTTCCGCCCTCTTACATTTAACATCATTCATGTAAACATATATAAAAGTTCATATCTAAACATAAATTTATTTCTGTATATATACCTACATATATATTGTCCATTTAATATCTGATAACTTTAGGACGTGTACTCGTACTGGATACCTTTGCATCATCTTTATTAAACAAATGCAAGCAGGCTTTTTAAAGTGTTACAACAATCCTTGACTTACGTGTCAAAACAGTAATAGGTCCAGCTGGCGAACTTGACGTGACGTCATCGTATGTGGATTCTGGGGAGTTGCACAGACGGCCAGCCACAGTCTTAATGTAGATGATGTAAGCTGTGCCCGGTCGAAGATCACGCAGCGTCACCTGCTGGACGTTTTGCCCCTTGTTGCGACAGGTCGTACTGCTGTTCTTGCTGGAAAAGGTTAAGAAATGGAAAACTGTAAAATTACTCTAGCTGATTCTGATCTTTTTTGAGAAAGTTTGGCACTCACGGGGCGTTTTCGGGATAGTAGTCG
>QXVZ01031178.1:5037-19330 GCA_008931825.1 Phallusia fumigata
TATATACCTATTTTGATGGCAAGAGTCAGGTGTGATAACCAGCAGTAATCCGTTAGTCGCAAGAAGTCGGTGAGCTTTTTCACACAAACGCCATCTCATTTGTGGACATGGGATATATGTAAGTAACAGTGAAAATACCACTGCATGATAGAAACCTGCTGGCAACCAAGTAACTTCACCACCTTCAAGCTTAAACACATTATCTTTACTGAAAAGTAGCTTCAAATTGTAGCCTAAATTTTAACTTTGGTCCACAAGCAAATTCACATTATATGTCACATTTTTTTAGCATTAAACAACATGCTAACACATGCAACAGCATATTGCATACATTCAGTTTTATACTGTACACATACCAGTAGTCCACTGTTTGGGTTGTTACCTTTGTTTTGTTTGGACATAGGTGGATGGCTTTCCACTGCAACATTGACAAAATCACACTTGTAAACTTCCTACAGAGCAATGAGCAAATCAAACGACATTCATCAAGAACGGATTTATTGTGTTATATAGAAAACATACAGCATTTGCAGGGGCAAGGTCAAGAGGTGTGGTTTCAAAATCATCTGCTCCTTTAAATGGATTGTAACATGAGCCAACATCCAGAACTCTGATTTTATCTCCTGGAGTCCAGGTCCTTTAAAAGTTTTTATTAGTTATTGAGCGGAAGGAAAACAAAACTTTAAAACGAAAAGGCCTGGACCCTTACAGAAAAATTACTATTTTGTAGCAACCTACCATTTATCAGCTTGGTGTTTTGGTATTTCACCATTAAACACCATATATGGGTTAGGACCACAGAAGAAAGTAGAAGCTGTGGATCCATTAATGTAATACTGCTTGCGGCGAGAATCTTTATCCAAAAGTTTTAATCTGCCCCCATTAGTGTAGTAATCTCTGAGCACAGATTTGCACCACTTAAAAATAAAAGTTTTTATGTTTACACAAAATCAACATATTCAAAAGGATGACAAGAATTTTCATGCAAAGGTTTTGGCCAACATGGCATTTAAAGTCTTTTGGATAGATAACTTGATCAAAGAAAAATAAAGAAGTGTAAAGCACAATGACCCAGTGGCATGATCAAACACCTTGTATGTACAAAGTTGTTGGTTTTAATCCCATGTGGTCTCTTTCGTTTTTCATGAAACATGAGCAGTATTGCTTTACCCAGTGGACGTGGACCCCACTGGGTTAAGCCAAACTAAAATCACTACTATCCCAAAATCTAATAATAAAACCTGTAAGAGTGCCAGCAGCTGAACAGCAGATGTCAATGAGCAGACTAGTAACTTATTCAGACAAGGTTGCCTACATGAAAAAATCCTCCGAGCAAGGAAAACAACCAGCATTGTTTACCTCTGTTCTGTCTGTGCCATCACAATCCACTTCCCAAACTTTTGTTGCTAAATTTTCCATAGCCTCTGCATAATGTTGTAGTTTGCTTACATCATTGCAGTGATTTTCCCATACCTTATCGAAACCATCTCCTAAAACAAAACACAAACATTAAAAATACTAAACGATTTTTACATGCCATTTGATGTGCGCAATATAACATTTTCATTGTCAAAAATAACACTTGTGAGTGAAGTACCTTTTGCTAGTTGCTTTCTCAGATTTTCATGTGTGCTTCGAATTACTTCTACTGATTGTTTCTGATCCATTATTTCTACTGATTGTTTCTTAGCAGTATCACTTTGTGCATTTTTCATCATCCAAAGTCCACAGTGACAGTTATGGTGATATGGTGTTATTGAGGTATGAAGCACATGTCCACAACAATTAATAACACATTAAGCCTCACAAAAGTATCCACAAGGCCCTATAATCCTTTTTCATCAATACCTAACAAGGCAAGGTTATACTTCTTTTAGCTATTTCATAAGAATGTAAACAAGTGATTGCCAACATTTTTGGCTTTATTTAATCATTTTGACTTACCTACTTATTACATAATATGTGAGAACTATTGACTAGAAATGCTTTTATATGATACAATAGGAAATCCANAACACATTAAGCCTCACAAAAGTATCCACAAGGCCCTATAATCCTTTTTCATCAATACCTAACAAGGCAAGGTTATACTTCTTTTAGCTATTTCATAAGAATGTAAACAAGTGATTGCCAACATTTTTGGCTTTATTTAATCATTTTGACTTACCTACTTATTACAGATAATATGTGAGAACTATTGACTAGAAATGCTTTTATATGATACAATAGGAAATCCACACCTAAACTTTCCAACATGGAGAAAATTTCTGGTTGAGAATAAAAACCACCACACAATGCAATGTTTCTACGTCGTCATCGAAAATAGGGTAATCCCCTTCGATGTAGTTTTTTTAGCATGGTCACCTAAGCGCCAAAGATTCTACGAGTTTTTTTTTGTGCTGACCATTGAGAGACATTTGCGTAATTTGTCAGGACACAAACTTTTCAAAAACCCCTCGGTGGTTAGATGTCAATTTTTTCTACGTTATAATTGTAAAAAATTGGCAAAGTACACCAGGGCAGCGGATCAACTGTCTTATAATGTCACGTGGTAAACTAGATTGGATACTTGCTTCAATTTTTTTCAGCACGGTTTCCGAGTTTGGCGTTTGTTTTTATAACATGCAAACGAGACAGATTTAAAAGTTTTGAGCGACATCACTTTATTATGAGATTACGAAACCAATGAAATTTCACAACCCGTTTTTCACATGGGTACTTGTTTTGTTTTTATACCATCGCAGTTCGCAAGGTATTGCGCAATATTTCATACAATGTTAAGACTTTCAATCGCGATTGTCCTGAGATAATACAGGCCTGGAGTTAGATTACTATTGGTTAGTTTACTTCTAAACCTTAGTAATATGCATAACACTGCTCAAATACAATAAAGTTAAACAATATCTAATTAATTGTCAGCTATTAGTTTTAAACTTCTTGTGTTACAAAGAGTAAGCAAGATAAATGTAAAGCGAGATATCTGCAATGTTAATTTTTAATTACATTTTGCATGTGCCTAAAATTTGTAGCATTTATTGCATGGTTAAAAGGTTTTTCTGTTTATTACTAAATATATTTTAAATTTAATAGACACCAGACTTTTTTTATTTGGCCTAATAAGTTAGTGATGCCTAAAAAAACTAAAAAGAGTTCCAAAAAAGCCTTCTTTGAAGAGCTTGCAGAATCAGAAAATGCTGAAAATGTTAATGGAACTGAAGAAGTTGTTAAAAAAGTAACTAATAATGTCAAAAAAATGACCATAGAAGAACAAAAACCAAAAACAGAAACAAGTCGTCCAACGCGAACAAAACCAGCAAATGCTGATGAAATTGACCGTGGGGAGTTGCAAGATTTTTCACATGAAGATGGACCTGCTGTGCAAGAAATTGAAATGGATGAAGAACTAATGAAAGGAATGACACGAAAGGAAAGAAAAAAATACATTAAAGAGTTCCAATTTAAAAAGCAGATGGCAGAAATGGAGACTCAACGTGCAAATGATGAACTGAGTAACTTTACAGTTTCTGTTTCAAACACAAAAATGGAGGGGCTGGAAAATACAATGGACATTAAATTGGAGAATTTCTCCATTGCAGCCAAAGGAAAGGATTTGTTTAAGAATGCAAATCTTACTGTTGTGGCTGGTCGAAGGTATGGGCTGGTTGGACCCAATGGAAAGGGTAAAACTACATTGTTGAGGCATATAGCAGCAAGAAAGCTAGCAATTCCTGCTCATATCGACATTCTGTATTGTGAACAAGAGGTTATTGCTGATTCGACTTCAGCCATTGAGTCTGTGCTCAATGCAGATACAGAGCGCCTCAGGTTATTAAAATTAGAAAAAGAGTTAATTTCCAGGCAAGAAAAAGGTGATTTAGAAGTACAGGATGAAGTTAAAAAGCTTTATGAGGACATGGACGCTCATGGTGTTGCTTCTGCTGAACCAAGGGCAAGAAGAATCCTGGCTGGTCTCGGTTTTACTGTGTCTATGCAGGCTAGAGCCACTGAGGACTTTTCAGGAGGATGGAGAATGAGAGTTTCTCTTGCTCGTGCTTTGTTCCTTGAACCCACATTGTTGCTGCTTGATGAACCAACCAATCATCTGGATCTCAATGCAGTAATCTGGCTTGACAACTACTTGCAGAATTGGAAGAAAACATTGCTTATTGTTTCCCATGACCAGTCTTTTTTGGACAACGTCTGTTCCGACATTATCCACTTGGACAACTTGAAACTTCATTTATACAGAGGAAATTATGGACAGTTTAAGAAGATGTATGTCCAAAGAGTCAAAGAGCAATGGAAGGAGTATGAAAAACAGGAGAAGAGGCTAAAAGAGATGAAAGCACATGGTGCATCAAAAAAAGTTGCTGAAAAGAAAACTAAAGAAGTACTAACGAGAAAACAGCAAAAGGGTATGAGAAGTGGCGCAGCGGTAATGGAAGAAAGTGGGGAAACAACAACAGAGTTAATTGTTAAACCAAAGGAGTATATTGTAAAGTTCACATTTCCTGACCCCCCATCACTAAGTCCACCTATCTTAGGGCTACATAATGTCAACTTTGGCTACGCCAATCAGCCCATGTTGTTTAAAAACCTTGAATTTGGTTTGGACTTGGATTCAAGAATTGCTGTTGTTGGCCCAAACGGGGTTGGAAAGTCTACACTTCTCAAGCTCCTGTGTGGTGAACTAGAGCCTTTAAGTGGCGAAATGCGACGGAACCATCGCCTTAGGATTGCGTATTACAGTCAGCACTCAGCTGACCAACTAGATGTTGACAAGTCTGCTACAGAATATCTGCGAGACAAGTTTAACATGGGTTACCAGGATGCAAGAAAACGTTTGGGCTCAGTCGGTCTTGTTAGCTATGCCCATGAGATTCAAATAAGGGATCTTAGTGGTGGCCAGAAAGCAAGAGTTGCATTGGCTGAACTAATATCTTCAGCCCCGGACATTCTTATTCTTGATGAACCTACAAACAACCTTGACTTGGAATCTATTGATGCTCTCGGAGATGCAATTAATTCATACAAAGGGGGTGTTTTGATTGTGTCTCACGACGCCAGGCTTATTACCGAAACTGAATGCACTTTGTGGGTTGTTGAAAACCAAACTGTTAATCAAATTGAAGGCGATTTTGATGATTATAAACAGGAGATTTTGGAGTCTCTTGGTGAAGAAGTTACCAAGGCTGGAAACTAAAATGAGTTCTGTAATGGTAATGGACCTTTTAGTTCTCTGCACTATATTGAAGTTAAAAACAGGACATAGTTATTTGGACCACTTAAAATTATACAATGCAAAACCATTTTTTCAGAATCCTTTGTATTTGACATAATTGCATATTGTTGTCGGATTTCATTTATTCTGGTGTTTGCAATTCTAGAACCATGACATTGCTTTGCTGCCATTTCAAGTGCATTTTAGCATAAAATAATTATGAAATTTTGGAATTTTTATGTTAGTGTACTGTTTATTGTTAATGATGAAATTCTTTTGTGTTGTATGTTGGTTAGGAAAGGTATGCACATACAGTTATTAAAAGTTGATCCAATTTTGGTGTCTGAGATATTAACGTTATCGCTGTTGTTCCAGATGGTTTACCTGCACCATAGTTTTTACTTCGTTAAAGAATAAATAAACAAACGATGGCCACCGAAGCAGAATTAATGCCAGGTCTTCCAAGAAAGAAGTATTTTCGGCAAAGGGCTCATTCGAATCCACTGGGTGATCACTGTGTCGATTACCCAGTGAATCCTGATAAAATGGACTGGTCAGCACACTATCCAAAATATTTTTCCACAAAAGATGAAGAATTGAACAAACAAGTAAAAAAAAAGTGCATCTTAATAAAGACTAGTCATGTTAGGTTGTTATATGACCCCCCTCGATGAAGGGAACACATATTGCTTTCACTCTTGTTTTTTACTGTCTAATGCTGGTTTGTTCCTCCTATTTGGTCAAGAAAAAGTCGGTCGCATTTGCACACATGATAGATGGGTATCTGAAGTTGACCCATCTGTTACCCCAAAAGCCCCCAAAATGTAAAATTTTAAAGACAGGAGTATTTAAGTAAGTCACTTGAAAGTTTATTAATTTGATAGTTGGTACAATGCAAAGTATTTAAAAGTGTTTTGTGACTTTTGGTTTGATTCAACAATTTTTCACCTTTTAGATTTTAATACATTTTGTTTTTCTAAGGTTTTCTTTGTCTTGTTCGTATATCCCAATTTAAATGAAAGATCTAGGCTGTAGTGCAGTACACTGGTGTGAGGAGACAGAAGAAGAGTTTGATTGTTGTTATTTGTTCTTAGGTTGAACAGAAAGTGGTAGAAGCAGTGGACATTGGGTGTGGTTACGGTGGTCTCCTTATTTCACTATCACCTCTCCTGCCAGAAACGCTAATACTGGGGATGGAAATTCGTGTCAAGGTGCTTTCAGCTATTTGGCTAATGATTATATTCCTTGTTACATTGTTCATCCTGTTTCGCAAAATACTACAAATCAAAAACAAAACTGCCATAGAAGTTTGACAAAGTAGATAATCAAGTAAATTTTGTTAAGTTTTGAAGTTGTGTTGAATCATACATATGATAAGGTGTATCCTATCATATGAAACATTAGTAACAAAATCATTACTTGTTTGAAACAAAAAATGTGAATGTTTGTGTGTGCTTAACATTTTCTAAGCGCATTGATGGAAGTACACACTTTAAGATCCCCAAAGCTGATTACGAGATTGTTTTATGTTCAAAATTTTAAAGTAAACCTAAAAGTGTCAAAGTTGGTGGAGTCCAACATAGCGGCCTAATTTTCTTCAACTTTACATTTGTCATTAAGGTTTCAGAATATGTGCAGGAGCGTATTCGGGTGCTGCGTTCCACAGCAAACGACGACACTCAATTCCAAAACGTCGCTTGCATCCGGACAAACGCTATGAAATATTTACCGAACTTTTTCCGCAAAGGACAGCTCCGCAAGGCGTTCATACTTTTTCCCGATCCGCATTTTAAGAAGCAAAAACACAAGTGGCGTATAGTCAGCCGTACATTGCTGGCCGAATATGCCTACGTATTGAGGCCTGGAGGTCTAATGTACACAATAACGGACGTGGCGGAGGTACATGAATGGATGGTAAAACATTTCACGGAACATCAGCTGTTCGAACGAGTGCCTGAGCAGGATTTGGAGGACGATCCTTGCTATAAAGCGACTTTTGCGACGACCGAGGAAGGACAGAAAGTAACGCGGAACAAAGGCGACAAATTTCCCGCTGTTTTTCGCCGAGTCGATGTCGATGCGCCAGTATGACGTCACTTTTTTCCAAGTTGATCTTGAAGTTAAAATTCTGGCCTGTTTGAAAACAGTTAGGGGTCTTTATGCGGAAACATATTTGTCTCGTTTTTTGTTTTTTAGGGTGATATGGTGTAAGGAAAAAATGAACTAGATTGGGTTTTTCTTAACTCTGATTACCGGAGGTACAACTTAGTACTAGCCCTGCCATCAAAACCTGTGTGCCTCGACGCACTGTTGTGTCGCGAGACGATGCTCCCAAATTGTAAAATTTGAAGTGTGGCGTGGGTAAAAACCGGTTGTGGACCACCGGCTTATGCTTCGAAATAATTGTAGAATGATACAAGATAGTTCACCGGTGAATGCAGTCTGCTTTACACAGCAATTAAACCCTAAGAAGTCCAACGCTCTGCTAGTATAATTTCTTTCTTCGACACTATACTTGTTCGTTGCTCCAACATAGTTTTGAATACAACGGGATTACTGACATCGTCCTTTTAATAAACAAATAATGAAAGCATCATTTACACAGTGAGACGATAAAAAACAAACGAAAGCGGTGTGAAGGAAGTTCTTGTGTGATCGAGCGACAAACCCTGAAATCTCCAGTGCAGAACAAAGCTGGTTTCGCATCAACATTAAACAAGCAATCAGCAACAAACCTTGCACGTAACTTTTCCGGCAGTATTTGACTGTTAACCGAAGTGTTTAAAGCCTTGCTTAACCGTTTCTTAATGGCAAATTGCAGAATTTTAATTTTGCTGATGGTTTGCAAACTAAACGTCACTTTTATGTGACGTCGCAGCAGATCGTGTTTTATTTTATTCTAAGGGCAGAACAGCCTGAATGCGTAATGCTACAATGAGTCCATCGCTAAGATACCTGAATCATTGCTAGTCCGTTAATTTTTTTAAGGTAGTCAATTTGAGTCAACCTATCGGGTTCCACTCGGCAGTTTCGCTTTAAGTTTCCTGCACAGGGAAACACAGGCGACCAAGATGCGATTAGAACCCACGACCTTGCGAGCACAAGGCAGTCACTCGGGCGTCTTGTCGGCAAGCAGGCGAGCGTTTNTACAATGAGTCCATCGCTAAGATACCTGAATCATTGCTAGTCCGTTAATTTTTTTAAGGTAGTCAATTTGAGTCAACCTATCGGGTTCCACTCGGCAGTTT
This sequence comes from Phallusia fumigata, assembly GCA_008931825.1. Lineage (NCBI taxonomy): Eukaryota > Metazoa > Chordata > Ascidiacea > Phlebobranchia > Ascidiidae > Phallusia > Phallusia fumigata. Next base: position 13,507 of record QXVZ01031178.1, read on the forward strand.
CGCTTTAAGTTTCCTGCACAGGGAAACACAGGCGACCAAGATGCGATTAGAACCCACGACCTTGCGAGCACAAGGCAGTCACTCGGGCGTCTTGTCGGCAAGCAGGCGAGCGTTTCACGCAGCAAACTGGGACACCGGCACAGTAGGAACAATTTAAGCGGGAAAACATGTGATAAATTAAAATTGTAAAAGAAACCAAAGAGTTCGTGTCATTCCTCCATCAACTCCTGCTGTACACTGTACGGAGACGAGCGCACCCTCAGACCGCAAACAATGGTCGGTACAATTCTGGCCGCTTCAAAATCCGACGCTGCTGTTTTGGGTTTTAAAAGTAGCTGTATGATTTGAGGGACACTACTAAGATGAAGGTGAACCACAGGGTGAATAGGAATGCGGCGTGGATCCATTTCGTCCCCTTTGAACCGCCGAGCTCGCCGCCCAGGATGAACCTCCTGCAACAGGTTGTTTTTTTGCTAAAAATGCTAAAACGTTATAACTGTTGTAAAGTTCCCGACATTTTTAACTGTAAGTTTCTTTAGGTCGGTAGTAAAGAGTGCTACACAATAAATAATAAAGTCAAATAATGGGTTGGGACAATTGAAGATAAAAACAGAGTATGTGTGAGAAAGTTTATGATACGATTTGGTTTTATTTCAAAGCAAATTTAAGAACTATTTGGATCAGTATATCTTTTATAGTACTTCCTTTGATATCCACCGAAATCTGATTTTTTACAGCTGACACACAGAGCTCAACGTCAAGAATTTCGCACCTGAAAATGAGTGATATCACGCACACAGCGCCGAATGAATCAAATAGAATGACCGAAAAGTCAAGGCTAGTCGTATCCACTGTGTACACATCCCCCCTCACCCAGTACGTCATCGTTCGAATGACCCACGGCAGCCCCAAGCCTAGAAACACGTTGACACTGAAACATAAAAAAAACATGATTGACTGTATAAATAAGCTGAGGCAGCAACGTAATGTTAAACAAATAAATTTTAGTAAAATTAAATTTAAAAGAGTCCGACGAAATAGACCAATGTTGCATTTTTCTACAGATTTGAACTCTGGACCAAGGATGGCAGTGCGGTAGGCTACGGTACGTACTGAGTGCGTATCACATAAATCGTTGGGAAGGGTGTGTCGTACCTTTTTAATGATTTTCGCTGCGTACTGTACCGCACTAACATTCCGTACCTTAATTACTGCCATCCTTGCTCTGGTCAAACCCGAATAGAGTTTCTTTAGTCTATATTTGGGTCAAGCGCCTCAGCCCCTTGCTCTGCAAGCATTTTATTTACAAGGTTTCGTTACAGTAACCCTATACCGAGTACGATTCACAATGATTCTTTATGTCTACTTACGGTTCGTCTCTCCAGGTCTAACTTAAAGGGTATTGTTCAGCGGTTATGTATCTTTGTTTGCCACCACAGAAAAAGTTAACCCCATAGCGCTCTCTAGCGGTTTCGAAAAGCGTCAACAAGTCACTAACTACAACAGATACCTAAAACGGCACCTTTTGTGCCTAAAACGTCCACAAACTTAAGCATAGCAGAGGTCAAAATCTACAACGTACAAACGTCGTCCTTCACAGCTTTTCCCACCTGTTACTTCCTGTGATATTTCCAATTGAGGCATCGGCAAAATCGTCGTGCAAAGCTGCCGTTCGCGACGCTATGGTGTCAGGCAAGCTCGTGCCGAGTGCAATAATGGTAATTCCAGTAACTTGGGTCCTTAGATTCGCTACGCAACCTAACAGGTGACCGAGCTGCCAAACAAAAATTCAAAATAAGTGATGACAGGTTGAAAAATTACGACACCGCTACAGTTATACCGAATCGCGAAGTCTTTCCGGATTAATTGTTGCCATGGCATAACCATGGCTCTATTTGTCCAAGCATTTTAATGCAATACACGTGCATAAGTTTTCAGCTAACAGACTCATATAATTACCCAACTGCCACTTAGTCATTATCCACATTGGGGTTATTACCACTAGGTTAAGAACCACTGCTATAGAGGTCAAACACAAAAAACCAGCTATGTATTATAATAGCTTGTTGCCTTATCTATTTATTTCAACAAAACTCTACAATTCAAACTGTAAATATACACTCAGCAAAGGTAAAAATCAAAGCCAGTCTTGTCTACCTGTTCTATTACAGACGTCAGTATTCCGNCTGCCACTTAGTCATTATCCACATTGGGGTTATTACCACTAGGTTAAGAACCACTGCTATAGAGGTCAAACACAAAAAACCAGCTATGTATTATAATAGCTTGTTGCCTTATCTATTTATTTCAACAAAACTCTACAATTCAAACTGTAAATATACACTCAGCAAAGGTAAAAATCAAAGCCAGTCTTGTCTACCTGTTCTATTACAGACGTCAGTATTCCGATAAGAAGCAGCGAGACGAAAAACGACGGGTATCCTCCCCACATCTCCCGGGTGGGTGAAAATGCGAAGAGGACTTTCCACGGCATCGAGAGAAAGTGGAGGATGAAGTCGATCGTGCTCGGAGGAACCTCAAATCCGTCCTCATCTACGTCTCCACCGACGGTCATTGCGCTGCACGTGATAATATGTGTACAAAAAAGTCTTTTTACAATCAAGGAAATGTCTGCCCCGCGGCTCCGTACGCCTAAAGCAGTTTTCAAACTGGTGCATACATGTGCTTTTTACCTTTTCATGAGGTGCATTATGAGCATTTTTTATTGATTAGCAATACCACCCCAGCGGGCATTGCGACGTGGTTTGAACGTTGACATTTGGTTGCGACGTTCGGTTGAAATTTTGGTTTCTGTACGTTGATATTCAAAGTTTTTTTAATGTGAAAAGGTGACTGTGATTTTAACGTCTCTATTTAACAAGTTTCAGACGTTGCAATTACCTGTCGAACCAACGTCAAAATTTGACAGACAGTTGTCCTTTTGGCAAAACAGAACTAACCTTCTAAATTGTCCAGCCCACGATGTGTCGTTTTCTTGAATAAGGACACGACTTAGTGCGTTCATCCCTGGAATGTTTGAAGTGTTATTAAATAAAATGTAACAAGAATTTAAATTTATAAGAAGAGCTTTCCTATTTGGCTGCAGCCTATATATTTTGCCCTGCAACCAATTAACAACATAGCAAACACCGCCTATCACTTTCAAGTCAAATTGTTTTTCATTATTTGTAACTCCATTACATTACCTAACGATAGTAATAAGTCATTGAACTTACGTTTTACCAAAACGACACAAAAAAGATTATAAATTTTGTCGTAGAATATGTACTGACTCTAAAATCTAACTCGTGACCTTGCTAAATCGCTTTCGTCGATAATAAAACTTAAGAGTTTTCTGTAGACCCCCTGAAAATACTTCACGGCCCCTAATATTTGCTTGCTTTGAGGTGTTGTGATAGACTTAGTTGCAGTTGCAGTGTCGACTTACCTGTTTTGTCGAAGTTGATGTTCACTACTGCTGCGCTGTGCTCGCCNCCCTAATATTTGCTTGCTTTGAGGTGTTGTAGTAGACTTGATCAAAAATTGCCGTGTCGACTTACCTGTTTTGTCGAAGTTGATGTTCACAACTGCTGCGCTGTGCTCGCCGAGGTTTGAACCCTGACTGGGATTTCTTAGTACAACCACGAAGTTCTTTGTATCCTGCAATTTAACGGAATGTATCAATCGACTTATGTTTAAGTTTATAATCAGTCACTCTTTCTCGCATTTACTTTTGATGTATCTATAGTAACAATGAAACACAGTTTTTACAAAATCCGAGACTTAGCGTCCTTTACGTGGGCCCGGTGCGCCCCCCTCCCCCTTATTATTTTAGCTTGGTTCACTTTTTGTTTAGTTTTTTTCACAACCCTTGATATTCAAAGTTGGATCCAAAAGCTTACCCTGACATCCTTGTTGAGCACAATTGTTATCACTTTTGAAGTTTCTTGGTGCTTGAACTCAAGTACGCCGCTAGTGTGCAGATAATCCACGCCTGGTTCGATATCTGATCCTCCGATCGCTGTTCCATCTCTGCGCAAAATTAAGCATTTGTGTGTGTTTACGTCGAATGTCCCGGCCGTTTAACGCAGTGCATGCTGAAGGGGGGTTGCTGAAGCATGTGTCCCGAAATGTCCAAGTCACAGATTTCTAATTTGAAAATTTAACGCTAGAAAAAGATAGCATTGTCTCCACTTCGGTCGTATTTAGACCCAATGCAAAAGGACCCCATTAACATAAAACAAATATATTTATAATGATAGCGCGTGCAACGTAATATGTTAGCGCTCATAATATTTGCAAACAAACAGCTGTAACATTTTAAGAGGTCAAAATGTCAATTGCTGGCTTGTAATTTGTGATCTTTGCAGTTTTGCAGCTGCTGTGTAAATAAATTGCACCGTATGTCAGTGCACTGCATGAAATCGATTTGTAGGACGCCTGTAATCGAGCAAATGCTGTTTCACTAATGTAAGGGCGTATCTTATGATACTCATAATATGGTCTGTATAACCCACGGATTCACAACGTTTTAAAATCTGCAAATACTTAAACACAGTTTATCAATTGGTTTTCAAATACTTACGGCCAATATTTAGGTGCTTATAGGTTTCTTAAAGATTTCACAACGCATTAATTTGTTCAGTGGTGTTAAAGAGGCCCTTTCGTTGCACGAAAAATTATATCGACACGACTGTAAGGCAGTTTCTAAACGCCAGTCATGTCAGTTTAATGCGAAGCCAATGCGACGTCAACATAGGAAAAACATAAACAGTTCAGTTTATCGTAGCACCCTCAGATATTATAACTGACAACCCTGTTGGATTATAACTGGAATCTGTGCGGTGGGTTTAACTCTTTTGATTCTATCGACTTCGAGGAAAATATTGTTTGTACTTGTTGTATTTAGGTTCATTGCTTTTGTTTACAGCATTGAGAATGCTTTTGTGGTGACATCTTAACCGGTACATCGTGCAGGAACACAACTCTAAAACCATCTGCGTCAAAGCTTTAGATGCTATAAGTGGGAAAATGTTCAGCGGGTAGGCAACAAATAACGTCATAAAATTCCACTCACATCGTGGCGTAGTGGACAGTCACGTTACCATCGCAACCTCCCTGACGTAACACAGTGGCGTGGACCTCTCCCAAGTTCATGTCTGCATAACACTGTGATGTTTCGAAAATGAAGTCTCCCGGTTCTGTGGTAAAATCAGAAGGGAGTAAACAAAAATATCGAATTTATTCACCTGCTGCCGCAGAGGTTATCAATTTGAAACGTGACGATAAAAGGTTTTAAATATCGCTTGCCAATCAATTGATGTACTGGTATCAACGTGCCGCATTTTGCAGGTGTTCAATTAGAGATTAGACTATATAGGGCCGGATTTTAATAGATAAATTTGACTTTCGTTTTTTGTAATTAGAGTGCTGTGGAAAGACCACTGTAGCAGAATGACGTATTTTTCCACGTGACAAGCTGACGGCACGTGTAAAAATATAACCTGCAGTGTGGACGTACTGTGCCGATTTACATCATAAAGCAGTCGATACTGTCAGAAGTAAAGCAGTACTCATTTATAGTTATGACTTATACGCGTGTCTTTTGTCACTGGATGGTCGATACACGCAAGGGCTACTTGGATTACATGTATGACGTCATATACCCACAAGTGTACGTCAATAAAATGTCAAGGGCAGAAATGCCATAAAATTTCTACGTCACGTGCACGACAGTGTCGAAAAAATTTACAGCCGTGGTGACGTTGTAACATTTATTAGCGTTATCAAGTGACAACTTACTGTCGTCATCAATTATCGTCAC
>QXVZ01031182.1:0-10254 GCA_008931825.1 Phallusia fumigata
GACAAAATCTTTCTGCGGTTAAAAGCACTACATGTCAATATATTTTGCGGCGGTGTTAGTTTGTAACTTGTGAGTCTTTTCAGACCATCGCCAGGCTGAGGCAATAACGAGTATGACTTGCAATTTGGGCTGTTTGAGCGCCATAAAGTGCACTAGGGCAGTGCTCCGCAACCGTTGTTTATTACTCGCGTAACAATAAACTAGAGTCACGTCCCATTCCCAGCCTATGATTTTTCGCCAGGTAAGCCTTTTGAAGACCATAGTTTCTATTGATAAAACTTCACAAATGCAGAGTGGACAGCTTAATTAGAGTTTGGATCAGCGAATTGTCAGCTGTATCGTACAAATTTGCCAGGATCGTATAACTTTCAATTAGATTAATACAGGTCTTCTGACATAACTCTTTCCAACCTTTTTATGCAGCATTAGAAGTTAAAAGTGATGGGTGATAAAAATCAACCATCGGGATCTGGTGAGGGTGCATTTGACTCCTCAGCTCAAAATACTCCGGTTTATCCTTCTTCCACCAATACTACTCGCCAACGAAAAGCCTCACTGAAGCGACAGCCATTCCCATGGTTTGGTATTGACATTGGTGGAACTCTGGTTAAATTAGTTTATTTTGAACCTCTGTACGTAACCCCTGATGAGCAGCAGACTGAGAAAGAATCACTAAAAACAATTCGAAAGTACTTGACCTCTAACACAGCTTATGGCGGAACTGGAGTGAGAGACTCTCATTTAGAATTGAAGGTAAATTCAACTGCACATGATATTTAAAAGTTTAAAATGTAATTAATATACAGGGCAAATTGTTTGCACAAACTATAAATAAAAAACTATGAGAATTAAACAACTAGAAGGCTTGCAATATCGCCATGTGGAACAAGCTTGGGGAATTGACCTAGTCTGGTGCATTTTGTTTAAAATTTAAATTACACATTGTTCAGCTGCAAATATCCCGAAGGGAACATAACAATTTTAAGTAGGTTGTCCATCATGTTACTGTTATTAGCATGTAATATAATTAACTGTTTTTTTTTACAGAAAATCAATTTGCAAGGATATGTAGGCAACATTCACTTCATTCGCTTTCCAACTGAACAAATGCAAGTGTTTGTCAACATGGCAAAAGAAAAACAGTTTGCTGCCTTGATTGATACTATGCATGCCACTGGGGGTGGGGCTTACAAGTTCGAAGAGTCATTTCTCTCCGAGGTCAACATTAGGTTAAACAAACTTGATGAGATGGACTGTTTGCTGAAAGGTATTGCTTCATAAGTTATATATATTAGGTTATCTGTCAATACCCAACAGTTGTTTTGTGGCCTAATTCTTAGATGTCATTCTAAGCTCACTTAATTATTCTAGTCACTACAAGTCTACCAGTAACAACCAAATTTTGAATTTTTAAGGTATTCATTTTGTTGATCACAACAGTGATGTGAACGGTCACTCTGAGTGTTTTTCAATTCAAAATCCTCTTTCTGAAGATCCCATAGTAAAAATTCCTTACGACTTCAGAAACCCCTACCCATACATTGTGGTAAACATTGGTTCAGGGGTGAGCGTGGTACTCGTAAAATCTCCGGAAGAGTATTCAAGAGTTTCAGGCAAGTTACCCTAAACCTGTTGTTCAGTAAATAACAGTCATGACACTTCACTAGGTGAGTAAGGTGACTGATAAGAGCCCGTCCCATTGTTAACTGGGTTATTAACACTGTATAATAATTAACTTGTTGTGGCTGACATAATGTGCCTTAAAGATTTAGTTCTCTCCAAACATGCAGATTATCTAGCTTCATGACGTGTATACATAATTTCATACAATGTTAAGTATATTAATAGTTCCTGAATATGTGTAAACTTGATGTTAAATACAACATCATTACAAAAAAATCAGATATTTTTCTATTGTGTTTATTCTCACTTAAGAGAACAAAAATTAGAATTTAAAACCTACTAGATCGACTAAAGATTTTAAAAGTCTGTTAAAAAATCCCTATAAGAAATAGTATACAAAATACATTATAAACTGAACACACAGGTACAAGTCTTGGTGGAGGAACATTTCTAGGTTTGTGTTGCCTTCTTACTGGCTGCAAGACATTTGAGGAAGCTATTGAGTTGGCAACACATGGTGAAAGTACGAAAGTCGACAAACTTGTCTCTGATATTTATGGTGAAGGTGGATATACGAAGTTCGGCTTGGCGGGGAATGTTGTAGCATCAAGGTAGTGCTATTTTTCAAATTTGTGTGTGTATGGGTTAGTGTTAACTGTTAAAAGATAACAAGTTGATTATATGATTAAACACAATTTGTTGCTAGGATAGTCTTAGGTTTCTATCCAAATCAGTGACTAGCAAATTCTTATCTGTTTGCAGTTTTGGCAAAATGAATTTGGAAGAATGCAGACAGAATGCCTCTAAAGAAGATTTAGCAAAAGCCACATTGGTTACCATTACCAACAACATAGGGGGCATTGCAATCAACTGGGCCGTAAAAGAGGTAAACTTCATTTTACATGCAAAACAAAAAAATTTACATATTATGAGCTAAAGCTGTACCGTGTTTTGCAGGAAGTTGAACGAATTGTGTTTGTTGGAAACTTTTTGCGTGTTAATCCCATTTCTATGCGACTGCTAGCTTATGCCATGGAGTACTGGTCAAAAGGGGCTATGCGAGCATTGTTTTTGGAGCATGAAGGGTACTTTGGGGCAGTTGGGGCCTTACTTGGCACTGTAACTTGTTAAAAAATTTAATCATCTATCTTCTCCAACCATTAGTTGTGATTTCCACATTTTATTTTTATCTTAATGTACAGAGGATTTTTTAATGCTCCAGAACAGTACAAAATGCGACCATGAGCAAGCAAGTGTAGCAATCCATAATTGCACCAGGAAAAATTTACGAAGCAATTCTTCTGTACAAAAGTGCAGTGATTAATATTGTGACTGCTTTTGAGAAGCAATTGAGCGGTTCAGGGCATGAGGTGCCCTTCCATTCCAAAAAGCACTTCCTCAGGGTTTTATTACTTATACAGTAACTTATAACATATAGATAACACTCTAGGTATAGTTTTGCTGACCAAATGGTTTAGTATTTTTTTATTTGTAAATAACCACTTTACCCCTGTATCTTGTCTAACTTATGCCAATGTTAAGGTATCTTATACCAAGCAGTATTTTTCTCACCTGCTTTAGGATTGCACCATGCAGAATTTCTAGTCCAAAAGCTTTAAATACCTAACTGCCCTAAAAAAACAAAGCAAATTTATGAATGAATATTACCATTTCTACAGTAGACTAAAAAGATCTGAAGTAAGTGACCAAAATGCTGATAAAATAAACAAATTTTATAGGTCTACAACATAACTTGAAATATTTAAAGAATAAACAAAAAAAGGTTTAAAAGAGGGATTGTTGCATGATACTCTACAGCACTTCTTTATTCTGTTTTGTGCAACCCTGGTGGCAATAAGTTTAGGTAGAAATACATTAGTTTGAGAATGAAGTTGTGGCATTTCTTTGTGTGGACTTAATAAATGAATTAGATCAGTGATATTTTTTTCATTTTCAATGATTAGTGCAACATATACAGTGGTTTTTTGTGTATGCAAAGCTTTAGAATAATTAATAATCACTGTTGAATATTTCAACTAAATGCATTATTTTTCAGTCCTATCAGTACTGCAAAAATAATGTCCATTCTAAAATGAGTCTTTATTTTGTAAAATTTACTGGAATGGGTTATTCAATTAACAAATATTACTTAACTTACCCAACTATTCCATATTGTGTGTCCCTCATTGATTGAATTTGTGTTACAAATTAATTGATGTACCAAATTATAAACCTTGAAGCAAACATTGTTTCGAGTTTGGACATGTATGTTCATAGATCAAAAAGTTTCCAGCTATTTTGCTACCTGAAGCATAATGTGGTAAACCTAACTTTTACATTGTTATAAATGTGATACTCTATGAATAATTTTTTTTCTTTTACTTTAAAACGTCTTTTTACTCAAACTAACATGCTGCTGGTTGACGTAAATTGTGCAGTCATATAGTATCTATCAGAAATGGGGCATGATAGTAGTGAACCTAATCCAGGTTTTGTTTTGGAATGCAACACTGCTCTTCAAAAATGTTTATAATTTGGCAGTGGAAGAAATAAGCCAATACCTATGTGTTAAAACTTTTTTTGCAAAACACAGTTGTCAACATCAGTAACTTGTAAAAAATGTTTTACACACCAGTATTGGCTTGTGTCTATTAACTNGGTAAACCTAACTTTTACATTGTTATAAATGTGATACTCTATGAATAATTTTTTTTCTTTTACTTTAAAACGTCTTTTTACTCAAACTAACATGCTGCTGGTTGACATAAATTGTGCAGTCATATAGTATCTATCGGAAATAGGGCATGATAATACTTAACCTGATCCAGGTTTTGTTTTGAAATGCAACACTGCTCTTCAAAAATGTTTGTAATTTGGCAGTGGAAAGATATAAGCCAATACCTATGTGTTAAAACTTTTTTTTTTGCAAAACACAGTTGTCAACATCAGTAACTTGTCAAAAATGTTTTACACACAAGTATTGGCTTGTGTCTATTAACTGAGGATATTTAAAACCGTAAATTGTGGGCCTTCTTTTTAAATTCTGTTACCTAATTGTCAAAGAGTAAGTGATTTTACCTTTTTGTGCGTGTGTTAAAATTATGATGGAATTGACCTGTCTATAATTTAGCATTTTATAAACTAAAACACATGTGCCTGTTTATGCTAGAACCCTCAACTGATCAAAGTACTTATCGAATGAAAACCTCTTGTTCTGAAACGCCTGGCTTTGTTGTGGCATTTCAGAGGGTCACCAGTTTTAGAACTAAGTTTCGTTTACTTTTTATATGCACTATATGTTATATGTATGTAATAATGCTTTACTGGTATGCTCCCAATGTTGCAGCCATTGCTAGCAAATGAATATGCACAAAAGATTTACTGAGCGCCCTCAAGCTGTTTCATTGTGTTCCACTGATGTTGTCTCTAATAAAGCTTTGGTACAACATTCTGCACATCGAGCATTTACTCAGAACTAGTTACCCACAGAATACATGTTATTATTTAGGTTTCTATTTCCGGAGTAGGTAGAATAGGTTCTGCTGTTTTTAACTAATGCGGTAATGCTCGTAGGGTCTCGGGCCAGTAGCGACCAAAACATTTGTGTTTTGAAGATTTTCGTGGAATATAAAGACAGTAGCGACCATAAAAACAGTTCCTTCGCCCAAATAGTGTCGGATGTTTAAAATACAAAAATAAGGGTTTAGCGCAACAGCGTTATCCTCCCGAACAGTAGGATTTTGGTATTTTTTAGCTGACTTCGGCAAATATATATTTGTCACGTCATTATAAGTGTACCAGAGGTTGCATCTCAACAATTCCTCAAGATAAATTAACACCTCTTACACAACAGATCGTCACCTCATTAACAACCTTGAGAATATACATTGGTGTTACTGTCAAGGATGCCAATACGGCACGCAGTGAAATCATTAAAAGGTACAGTTCGATGCGCGTTTCGTGACGAGAAACGTGGTACGCAAAACCTAATGTGCCAATATTGGTTACTGTTACGTAGTGGACATTACGTTAATCTGGTCAATGCAAGTCACCATTGACGTAAACGTGTAAATCATGCCGTTTTTTTAAGAAAAGTCAGGTCAATCAACTACTTGAAGGATCGCTCCAACACCAAACCAACCAACCTCCAGGCCAAAAGCGTGGCCAGTCCCCAATCAGGGGGGATATTTCCAGAGATAACTTACCTCAATGGACAAATTGAACGATTTTTGCAGGGGTATCTTTGAAAAATCCACCTTTGTGGGATGAAATGTGCAATTTGCAACAGGAGCAAAGAACAAGACAGCAGTTGAGAGAACTGGGATTTATGACACATGTCACATTGCACAAATTACCAGCGCATTAAGCGAAACAACAAAAAAACAATCTTCGTGCAGAAAACAGCACCGCTGCGCAATCAACTGTGACAGACAAACCACGTGGTCTGTGTAGATCGACATGTCAACAATATGGCGTAACGTTACAGCATTTGTTTCGATTTAGGTGATTTAAAACAGCTTTGCTTTTGAATAGTCTAAAATTAGACGTTGTAAACTAACGCCATATTGTTGCGGTTGAAAAACTAACGGCAAAAAACACGTTAAAGGGAGTTTATTTAGAAGTTTTTCACAAAAAAATACAGTTTCATAAATACAAAATGCTGGTTTGATATTTTGCTGTGTGGTGAAGGTTAAAATAATATCACCTGGGGTCTGGGCTGCTTACAGGAACCTAGAGGTTGGCCAATTGATGTCCCTTTATTGTGTTGACTGATTTCTTCCTAAACTACATATATTGTGCCTTAAAAGCAATGTATGTAACTTACATACATTTATTAGTTTAAAAGATGGGTAGAAGTAAAGAACCGAGTCAATCACAAGCTGAACTTTTGGCCATCTCAACTGCAGAGATTGTCAGAGTTCTAATCGAAGCACATGAAGAACGTAAGGACATTAATCTCAACAAGTTAAAGGGCCAGATCTCATCCAAGCATGGTCTAAAGTCACAACCAAGACTGACTGACATTATCGCAGCTGTGCCGCATCGATACAAACGTGCACTACTGCCAAAACTGAAGGCAAAACCAGTCAGAACTGCAAGTGGAATAGCAGTTGTTGCTGTTATGTGCAAACCCCACAGATGCCCTCACATCAATATGACTGGTAATATCTGTGTTTACTGTCCAGGAGGGCCAGACTCTGACTTCGAATATTCAACTCAGTCTTATACTGGATATGAGCCAACATCAATGAGAGCTATCCGAGCCAGGTACGATCCATTTTTGCAGACACGTCATCGAGTTGAGCAACTTAAACAGCTCGGCCATTCAGTGGACAAGGTGGAGTTTATTGTAATGGGTGGCACATTCATGTCACTTCCTGAAACCTACAAAGACTACTTTATCAGAAATCTGCACGATGCTTTATCAGGTCATGTCAGTAACAGTGTTGAAGAGGCTGTAAAGTACTCAGAACGCAGCAAAACAAAGTGCATTGGGATTACCATTGAAACACGACCGGACTATTGTCTTAAGAAGCACTTGAGCGAAATGCTATGTTACGGTTGCACCAGGTTGGAAATTGGTGTGCAAAGTGTGTACGAAGATGTAGCACGTGATACAAACAGAGGTCATACTGTCCGTGCTGTAACAGAGTGTTTCCAGCTAGCCAAGGATTCTGGTTACAAGGTGGTAGTGCATATGATGCCCAATCTTCCTAATGTGCCACTGGAGAGGGACATTGAACAATTTGTCGAATTTTTTGAAAACCCAGCTTTCCGTGCAGATGGTTTAAAAATATATCCTACCTTGGTTATTCGTGGAACTGGATTGTATGAGCTTTGGAAGACTGGAAGATACAACAGCTACTCTCCTTCGACATTAATCGATCTTGTAGCAAGAATCTTGGCACTCGTTCCACCATGGACCAGAGTTTACAGGTTTGTTGCATTAAAAATTATACTTTTTCAATTGATTTAAATTTTTTTGCACTACAGATAACTGTTTCAATGCTCACTTAATACAACATTTTAACACTTGGAAGATGAAGATGTTAAAATCCCTACAGAAAACAAAATTGCAAATGAAAATCAGCACACTGTTATAAATGGTTTTTAAACTTTATAGAGTGCAAAGAGATATCCCAATGCCCCTGGTGACATCTGGTGTAGAGCATGGAAACCTTAGAGAGCTTGTCCTTGCTCGCATGAAAGACTTGGGCACAACATGCAGAGATGTGCGCACAAGGGAAGCAGGAATCCAAGAGATTCATCACAAGGTCAAACCAAATGAAGTTGAATTAATCAGGAGAGACTATACAGCCAACGAAGGCTGGGAAACATTCTTGTCGTATGAAGACCCAGAGCAGGACATTCTTATTGGCCTACTGAGGTTGCGAAAGTGCTCAAAGGAGGCTTTTAGGCCTGAGTTAAAGGACAAGGGCGCATCTGTTGTCCGTGAGCTTCATGTTTACGGAAGTGTGGTCCCTGTGAGTTCACGAGATCCTGGAAAATTTCAGCATCAAGGTTTTGGAACCTTGCTCATGGAAGAAGCAGAGAGAATTGCATTGGAAGAGCATGGCTCCACAAAAATTACTGTCATCTCAGGTGTGGGAACAAGAAACTATTACAGAAAACTGGGCTATGAGTTAGATGGCCCGTATATGTCTAAGAGTTTGGTTTAATCACCGGTTTTATTATTTATTATGTCAAGATACAGGTATGTTCAATAACTTCTAGTTCTCTGGTATGGGTATTTGCATATCTATATGTTTTCAATTTTCTAGTATGTAATCATTGGTTCCTTAGTATCAACAAGGTATATTGGTGGTAAAAGTCATTTTGTAGTGCTTTACCATTTTATGTTGCAAATTATGTGTTTTTCTTTAGCAGCCATATGTGTTGTTGTGAAACTGCCACATAATGTCAATATTAAATTAAAACCATGTTGGAAATCATTAGTCACATATTGTTTGTACAGGTTTTACCATTGACTGGACTGTTTTTTTATCGATGTCCTATGGATGTGGTATATATTTGCAAGGGGTTATACATCATTCATGATTACTTACATTGCTAGGTGACAAAGATATAGGAGGTTTTGTATTTTTTCTCTGTAACTAACTGTAACTCAAAAAATCATCTGAGAGCATCTTCATCACCAAGTCATTTGAACTGTTTAAGTCAGAATGACAAACAGCCAGTTTGAATATGTTCGTAAATTTGAACTTCCTGACACATGCCTACCAAACTGCTGGCCAGTAGTCAGAATCGACGGAAAGAATTTTCATAAATTTTCAGACAAGCATGACTTTGAGAAACCAAATGATGCAAGGGCTTTAAAGTTGATGACCAAAGCAGCCGAGGAGGTCATGCATGTGATGGTGGATGTCATACTTGCTTATGGGCAGAGTGATGAATACTCGTTTGTTTTCAAAAAGTCAACAACGTCTTTCAACAGGAGGGCAAGGTAGCAGGTACTAAGTTACTGTGATGGTGCAAGCAATAGTGTATTATTTTGTTTTTTAGTGTACAGAAATGTGAAAGCGTTTAAAACTGGTCTGAATTTAACTCTTAGTCCCTTTTAGTTTAGGTGTATGTTTTAAACTGTTTTTAGGATGTAAAATCCAATCTACAGGAATGATTTAATTAATTATTTATTTTTGTTTCAAGAAAACTGAACCAAAATTCTTTATTTCTTTCAGCAAACTGTCTTCACTTGTTGTGTCGCAATTTGCTTCAGCTTATGTTTTTTACTGGAAATCCTACTTTCCTGACAAAGAACTGCTTTACCCACCAACATTTGACAGTCGCACAGTTCTTTATCCAAGCGACAAAAATTTGAGAGATTACTTGAGTTGGAGACAAGTTGATTGTAAGTGTTGTATATATTACTGTACCCAAAGTAGTTGTGTGTGTTTTTTCAGCTTTTTATTTTTGATCTAGTGTTGTGTAGGTCACAGTGGCTAAAAGCAACAATAAAATACTGAAATGGCCATTACAAAATGAAAAATTGATCGATTTCAGTGCTAAATGTGCGAAAATACACTAAAACTGTGGCTGAGTGCTCTAATTGTGTTCACTTTTTCACAGGCCATATCAACAACTTACAAAACACAACGTTTTGGGCTTTGGTTCATTCTGGTTTGACGCCAGCGGTTGCTCAAGATCGATTGAAGGTAATGTGTAACGTCTAGCTCTTTCTAGCGACTGGACAAAAGTTTGCACATTTCCAATCGGTGGCACTAAAGAGCTCATTTCGTCCTAAATCGCTGTAATCTAAATGTGTAGGATAATAGCTCTCGATATAAATAAATTACGGTAAGAACCTTTAAGGTAAAAACGCTTTTAGTGCTTTGCACAAAAGTACGAAGCGACGAAAACCGCATTTCGTGTTAAATCAACGGCATTATTGCGGTAACTCCAAACCCTTTCAGGCTGCATCTTAATTTTCAATGAAATATCTTTACCTGTCGCATACGTTGTGCTAAAAATCCGACTACAGCATGTAAGGGTGCGTTACTGCTCCCCAAGTCCTAAAATGGATCCGATTTTTAAATGGGAAAAGGGTTTATTTCTGAGTGAAAATACCAAGACATGGCTGATAGGGCAAGCTTGTGGCACACTGCATTGCTA